>JAYJMB010004921.1:0-55608 GCA_036873735.1 Pouteria campechiana | reverse complement strand
GACTCTTGAATTGAAGAACATATGATGCAATGAAGTCTAGAGATAGCCATTGTACATGTGCAATCCGTGTGAATATGCCCTTGCAAGTGCATATATTAGACTTGGATGCTTAAGCAAAATGGATTTATTAGTTTGGATTTGCATGGAGAAATAGTGAATCACTTTAATAGGCACACCTATCATAACACTTAAGAAAGGGTAGTAGATACTTTAGTGCATCCAATTGACTATGAGAGAAATGATGATTTACTCAATGCAATTCATCAATACAAGTGGATTTGCTAGGTGAAGTTGAATTCCTAAATATTTCATCCATTGAAATTTCTTCTTTTGCTCTTATAATTTGTCAACTTTATTATTTATTCAAATTTAGTTCTTATATCTTCTACTAAATTTCATTCAATCAATTATTACTAATTTGATACAAGTTTGGTATTTAGTGTGTAACAACCTACTTCCTCGAGGGAACGATACCCAACTTACCTCATCTATATTACTTGTGATTGTGTATACTTGCACGATAGTCAATAGCAGTGAAGATGCTTTGTTCGTGCTACAAAGATCGTCTACCACTTATAATAGATAAAGCAACAAACAAAGCCACCTCACCTAATTCTGGGAACTTCATTTATCAAGAGAATATCATCTGATAAAGAATGAAGAAGAGAAACTTCATCTGCAGTTCAACGATTTAGCTATTACTTATAACAGACAAACTAGAAGACAAAGTAAATTACTACAATAGTCTCTGACAATGATGAAGTGGTCTATCATGTGGATCTACTCAAAGTTACTTTATCTATTACTTACAAGAGACAAATTCAAGACATGATCTGACAATGTCCTCAAATGAAACATGATATATCATAAAGAGTAGAAGTCATTTGTTCCAGACATCACAAACTACACTCTTCGGTCATAATCTCATTCGAAGCAAATTTTGTAAAGTAGACCAGATAATTTGAGATTAGCTGAAGATGGGAAGAATTTTAAACAAAAATAGTCTACACTCTAACAAAGGTTGCAATACTCAGAAGCTGCATCCCTTCAAACTTAATGAGCATCTTTCCAAACTAGTGAATGAGTCAATTAGCTAGAAAAGTCTTTATTCGGCGTTTCCTAAAACAAGAAATGCACCTTCTTGAAAGAACAGCACTGCAGGCTTTCCAGCTACAAGTGAGTTTCTCAAGAAGATAGCTTTTCAACAGGAGAAAACAGAATAGTCTTCAACATTAACAGAAAGCCAATTACTTCAAACACGTATAAGCTTCTAAAGCAATATAAAGGTTGTGCAGTGTCAATGAAGAAGGTTGAGAAAGCTGAGAGAAAAACAAGAACAGAGCTCAAACGATTAACACCTCTCTCAATTAGACTATGCTTCTTCTTAGATAATCAATCTTCACTACACTGATAGACAATGAGCTTAAACATTCTATCATAATCATATACCTAGAGCATTAATATCTAATGAGCTTCAATGAGATGTCATTTTATATATGAGCTTAATATTTGTACAAATCAGCCTAAGAAAAGAGACAATGCAATATGCAAAAGGGTGTTGTCAAATTAGCTATGTGACCTAGTGGTGAACTCAAGAAAACCACATTATATGAGTTGTTGGTGAGCTCTAAAAAACTAACAAGTTTGTTGGTGATCTTTAAAACTAGTGAGTTTTCTAGTGAGCTCATAAAACTAGATGAGTGTTGGGGACACTTGTTTATGCCCCCTAGAGCTGGAATCTAGAAGAGTGTCGAGAATACTTATTTACAGCCCCTAAAGCTGAAATCTAGAAGAGTGTCGGGGACTCTAGTGTACTTCCATTATATGGGATATAGTGGAACCTAAGGCATAATGAGTTGGTGCCCTTGGAAGAGTGGATGTAGGGACGGGGTTCCCTAATCACTATAAAAATCATGTTATCTATGTATGTTTGCTTACTTGTTCTGTCTTTCATTCATTTCACTGTTTTCATTAGTTGCTTAAGAAATTGCTTTATATTCTTCTTTACTTCATCAAGCATGATGTTATCACTTACATTATCACACACACACACATACACACACTATAACCTGTTTGACATAGGAATGACCAAGAGAAGTTGAACTTGGAAAGTGAAGCAGTTATAAAATCAAACATGGAATTACATGTATATTGCATCACTACTTCCTCTTGGCTCATCAAGTTTTATTTGGCCATAATTTTTATTTGCTCAATTCACATCTCCCCTCTTGATCTATTCATCTACATAGGACTAATAAGTATATCTTTCTTTACATGCTTAATGAAAAGAGTAGTATCCACTTTATCCCTTGAAAAATCTTTTTCAATTAGAAATTTGCTTAGCCTCTCATACCAAGCTTTAGGAGACTGTTTCAAACCATAGAGGGCTTTCTTGAGTTTGAATACATGATTTGTATGATGAAGATCTTCAAACCCATGAGGTTGTTCCACATATACCTCTTCATTAATAAAACTATTCTAGAATGCACTTTTTACATCCATTTGGTATAGCTTGAAATCCATATATGATACAAATGCAAGAAGCATTCTAATGGCTTCAATCCTTGCAACAGGGGCATATGACTCTTCAAAGTCAATACCTTCTTCTTGACAATACTTCTTTGCAACTAATCTTATCTTATTTCTAATCACAATTCCTGTCTCATCCAGTTTGTTCCTGAAGACCCACTTTATTCCTATAATAGATTGATGATTTGATCTTGGAATAATAGTCCACACATCATTTCTTTTAAATTAATCCAACTCTTCTTACGTAGCTAAAATCTAGTTTTCATCTTCTAATACTTGGTCTATGCAAGTTGGTTCTAATTGAGAAATAAAGGCAAAATTGTCACATATTTAGTGATATAATGATCTAGTTCTAACTTTATCAAACATATCATCAATTATCTGGTTTTCAGGATAAGCATGCATAAACCTCCAATCTTTGAGTTACCTTCCTCATTTACCTCTGTTGTGGATAGTTAGCTTCATCCATTGTTGTCTCTGATAGTGGAGCTTCTACTTGATTATCTTGTAATCTCAATTTCTCCACACTTGTTGAAAGATTATTTGTCTCATCATCAAAATCATTGTTTCTCTTCATGGAGTTAGTATGTTCATCAAATTTAATATGGATGGATTCCTCTACAATCTTAAGTCTTAGGTTGTATACTCTAAATGCTTTGCTAACAATGGAATAACCTGAAAATATTCTTTGATCAGATCTACTATCAAATTTTCCAAGTTGTTCTTTACCATTGTTAAGAATAAAGTACTTACAACCAAAAGTATGAAAATATGAAACATTTGATTTCTTGCCATAGTATAATTCAAATGAAGTTTTGTCGAGTATGGATCTAACAAAGATTTTGTTAATAATATAACATGAGGTGTTCATTGCTTTAGCCCAAAAATACTGTGGGAGGTTATATTCACTCAACATTATTTTTGCCAGCTCTTATAAGGATCTTTTTTTCCTTTCAGCTACTCCATTTTGTTAGGGTGTTCTTAGTACAAAGAAAGTTTGAAGAATTTTGTTGTTTTCATAAAAATCAGGGAATTTATAATTTTCACACTCTCCACTATGATCACTACTTATGGAAATAATGAGAGCTTTGTTCATTCTATACACATTTGGAAAATACTTCAAAGAATGAAAAACCTCCATCTTCAGATGCTAGAAACATTACCTAGGTAAATCTACTATAGTCATCACCAATAACATATGCGTAATGTTTCCTTCTAAGGCTTCTTGTCCTTGTTGGTCCTACTAAATCCATATGTAGCAACTGAAGGGGTTTGGTTGTGTATACTTCTTTATTTGACTTGAATGATTCTTTTACTTGCTTATCTTTCATACAAACATCACACAACTTATTATCAAATTTAAGTTTTGGTAAGCCAACAACCAGATCTTTATTATATAATCTTTCAATTAGATTTTTATTGGCATATCCAAGCCTTCAATGCCACAACATGGGTTCATTGTCATTTACAATAAGACACTTAGCTTGAATATCAGAAAGATCAACCAGATATATATTTTCATATCTTCTACCATATAATATAACTGATTGAGACTTATATAGTACAGAAAAGAATTAAGATTCAAACACAACTTTGTCAACTTTATTATTAAACTGACTTAGGCTAAGAATATTGTGTTTCAATCCTTATACTAAAAGTACATATGAAATTATAATAGATAGTGGTTGACCGACCTTATCAATTCTAACTACTCTACTTTTACCATTATCACCAAAGGTTATTAATCCACTAGATTTCATTTTTAGTTCCATGAATAGCTCCCTATTCCCTATCGTGTGCCTTGAGCAACCACTATCGATATTTTACGTACTGTTCTTTGTGGCTCCCAATCACACCTGCAAGAATGAAGTTAAGTCTTAAATTTTGGTACCCATTTGGTAATGGGTCTAGGTTGGTTAGTTGCAGATAGTGTTGTTATCCATTGTTTCTTGGGCAATATTGTTTTAACTAAAGGAGTTTGAGTTGCATTTAGTACATTTGCAACTGTCTTTAGAATCCAAATCTTAGTATGTTTAAGCTTGAATTTTCTATATTGCTGTTATCCACTTCTTTTCTTTGGTTTCATTTTTAATAAAGTAGAAGTCAATGTCTTTTTCAGAGCATTATTTTTAGCTATTGCTTGCTCAATTATGCTAATGGTATTGTTGCTACTCTTGAGCTTGAAATTTACTTCCTTAATTTTGGAGCATTCATTTGTAATTCTTTTTAGCTCATTTTTTGTCTTTTTATACTAAGTCATAAAATTTGAATATAATTCTTCCAACGTTTCTTCATGACTGAGAGTTTCAGAATCAGAATTTACTTATTCTTCACTGATTGCCATGAAGCTGATTCTCATATGAAGTTCATCTTGAATTCTTTTATTTCGAGAAAGTTATCTAATTTGAGCTTCATGTTCTTCTTCTTCTTCACTCTCACTTTCATTTATTATATTCTCCAGCATTTTCCATGTTGCTAGAGCTTTTTTTTTCTTTTGAAATTTCTTTTTATTCTATTGTTGTTGTTGTTGCTGCTATTGTTCTTCCTATCAAAGTATGAGTTATACCTTTTCTTTTGCTGATCATTTTGTCTCTTATCTAGCTCTGGACAATCAAATTTCATGTGTCTAGGTTTCCCACAATTGTAATAGGTGGGTGGTTCTTTCTTTCTGTCATTTCTTCTAAAATTGTTCCTTAAACTATTTTCAAACATTTTCTTCTTTAGCATGGAATTGAATCTTCTTGTCATTTCCTCATCTTCATCTCCACTCGTGGATGCATCAGTTTGGGATTCATCATTCTCTGATTCAGCTTTAAGAGCAATTGCTTTCTTGCCCTTTGGTTCTTCTATATTTTTCTGCTTCATTATTACCTCATGAGTCATAAGAGAACCCATGAGCTCTTCTAGACTCATTGTGTTTAGATTCATTGCTTCCTGGATTACTGTCACTTTGGGCATCCGTTGCTTTGACAAAGATCTCAGAATTTTCTTCACCATTTTGGGCTTTGCATACTTTTGTCCTAGATTTTTCAAGACATTTGTTATCTTTTGAAATCTTCTGAACATATCTAAGATTGACTCTATCTCCTTCATGTTGAAAACTTCATATTCCTATATAAGAAGATTTATCTTAGTTTCTCTTACTTATTTTGTGCCTTTGTGTGTAACTTCTAGTGTATCCCAAATTTCCTTTGTTGTATCATAAGAGGATATCTTATCAAACTTAGAGGATGTAAGAGTGCAATAAAGACAGTTCTTTACCTTAGCATCTTTTTCAGTTGCAAGAATGTCCTTAGTAGTGTATTTGTCTTTAGTATTTAGGACAATCATTCTATCTTTGATGATTTTCCATAGCCAATAATTTGAGGCAATTAAGAAGTTTTTCATTCTTATCTTTTAGTATCCATAATTTATACCATCAAATAATGGAGGTCTATAAGTAGATTGACCTTCACCAGAAATGTTGTAGAAATAACTGGCCATTGAGATCTCTTCACAAGTTATGTAAATAGAATAATAAGGTATAACTGGTGAAGCCTTCTCTGATACCAATTGTTGGTCTCATTCAGATGCTGACTTAAGAGGGGGGTTGAATTGAGTCTTTAAAAATTTCAGCCCAATAATAATCAAGGTACAAGACTAAAGAAATTATTTATAACACAATGCACTTAAAGTGGTATTTTTATAGTGGTTCAGCCCTTCACTTGGGTTTCTACTCCACTTCTTGGAGTTAGCCTTCTCTGTTAAACTCAGGTTCTACTAACACCTTCTTTGATCAGTAACCTTCTGATTAAACAAATGCACCTGTTGGTTTCTATGCTCACTAACTAACTTGTACAAATACTTAGCAAGTATCCTACTTGCTTTCACTACACAAAGGCAAGTCCTTGACTTACAGAAATATGTAAAAATAAATGTATACAAATATTAATGCCTCTAACAGGATGATTTTCTATAATTTTTGAAAGCAGTAAACACAAATAATATAGCAATAAAAGTAGTAGGATTCAATCTGCAGAAGTAGTTAAATGAATAGCTTTGAATGCTTCTTTGAATGAACTATAGTGAAATTGAAATCGTGGAAGAAAAGCCTTAAATACTTAGTAAATGCTCTCTTATTTTTCAATGTAAAACTATTATCCTTTTCAATCTCACTTTACTTCTTTTATATTGAGACTTTTGATTTTCTCTGCTGTGGTAGGTGAGAATCATTAAATGTTGAGAAATGTTCAAATTTATAACCATTTTCCTTTCAATGAGGTTTTGAAGGCTATGAATTAGCTTCAGATCCTCTGAGCTTTTAAGTAATATGAAGTTTTTTGCATAGTTCACATAAGTTGTCATCTATTCGGATGCACCAAAGATGTGTTTTGAAGGCTCCAAAGTAGCGCAACAACAGTGTTTTGCATCAAGATCATGGAGATTGACTCCAAAGGAGTTGTTTGTCTCCAAAGTTATTATTCTGTGACTCTGAAGAACTAACTCTAAACTTCGAAGTTTTTTCTTGTCTCCAAAGTTACTTTCTTCTGACTCCGATGAGTCGTGTTCTCTGAAGAGTATTCTATTAACTCTGAAGGATGTCGTTCATTGATTCCGAAATGCCTTGTAGACTCTGAAGTACTTGACTTAATCCCGAAGCTTGTAAGGTCATGACTCTGAAGTGCTTTAACTATCTCCGAAAACTTTCAGCCTGTGACTCTGAGGTAACTTGATTGGCCCCAAAGTGATTGACTTAACCCCAAAGCTTGTATATTTCTAACTTCGAAGTAATATCATCACTCTGACATTATTTTTCTATCTTCAAAGTGCTCCAGTGGCTCTGAGACATTTTTGCTAAATCCGAAGCTTGTGACTTTGTAATCTTGAAAGATTATTCCTTTGTCTCCAAAGTTTTTCAATGGTTCTAAAATGTCTTTGCTGACTCCGAAGTTGTGACTTTGTGACTCCAAGGCATTTTCTTGTATTTAAAAAATACTTCATTGGCTCCAAAGAGTTAACCTCTTGTCTCCGAAGTGCTTGAGCAACTCTAAAGGAAAGAAATTTAAACCTGAAGTTGACTCTTCTTTTAAGTATATCTGTGATTTATATACTTAGATTTCTTTGAGCATTTACTTAGTTTCTTCCTTTGATCATCATAAAGATTATTCTCAAGTTAAGTATTAAAAAACATTTCTGCAATATGCTTGAGAATGAATTGTTAGTACCATAATATTTCACTCATGTCTTTGCTCATCATCAAAATATAGTTGGTGAAGAATGTTCATCATCAAAATCAAGCTATTTAAGAGTGTATGTTCTGTATGCCCCCTTGGAGTTGGAATCCAAAAGTGTTGGGAGCATTGTAGTCACGCTCTCTAGAATAGTGCATAGTGCATTTATTGTATTTTTGTTATTGGAGATAGTAAAATCCAAAACACTAGAGAAGAGTGGAATAGTGGAGAAAAGTGTTAACTCGAACCACTATAATCTTGTGTATTACTTATTTGTGCGTTGATTGAGTGATTGGATTGATTGCCAGAGGTGTTTAATTCTAAAGGGGTTTAGCAAAATTTTAAGTACTTAATTTACCCCTCCCCTCTTAGGTATTTACATAAGCTTAGGGACTAATAGAATGAATATATATATATATACATATGTATGTATATAACTAAAGAAATTTAAAGAGACATAACAATATAAGGTAAAAAAAGATCACAAAAAAAACCCATTGAAAATCAGGTTGGGTTGAACTGGGTTGCTTGACCCCTCAACCCTCACCAACCTTATTTATCAAATTGGGTTGGGTTGAACCTTAATGCTAAAAACCAATTGTACCTTTTTCTAACCCAAAGAACTTTAATTTTGCATTTGGCTATTTGGGTTCAGGTTGAGCCTAAATCGATTTACACCCCTAGATGGATATACCAATATCGCAAGGGAATTGACCCAATGACAAGTAGATACTTGACGTATGGTAGAAAATTAGAATTTGGAAAAGATGAAGTGAAGTGCCATGTCCAGATAGAAGCCCATAAACTCTTAGAAGAAAGGATCAAAGGATTAGAGAAGAGAATCCCAAGAAGGTGAATAGAATATGAGTAATAAAACAAACTCATTTCACAAAAGAAATAATGGAAGAGCACTTACAGAAGTGATTCAAAGTCCCTCATGTGGACACCTTTGATGGAACAATGGATCTAAGAAACCACCTTTCAAGATATGACGGCTGGATGAACCTCGTAGGAGCATCTGATGGCATTAAATGTTGAGCCTTCCAACCCACATTGAAAGGAGTGACACTATCATGGTACTGGCCACTAGATCTTGGATTTATATGCATCTTCAGGAGATGATTCCTAGCTAGTTTCATAAAGCAATGTCGACAAAAGAAAATCATAGAATTGCTAATAGAGATCAAGTAGAAAAAAGGATAGTTCTTTCGAGAGTATATCAATAGGTTCAATTGGCTTACTCTAAACATTAATAGATTAAATTATACTATAGTGATAGACTCATTATAAAATGGGATTGAAAGCAAACAAATTAAATATCATCTATGTCTAGAACCGCCAAAAGGTTATTTTGAGCTCCTAGAAGCCCTTAAAAGGCATATTGATATAAAAGAGTTCATTGGAGAAGATGACAATAACTCTAACAAAAGAAAGAGCAAGTTCACACATCATGAAGGAGAAATGTTCAAAAGAGGAAGGTGACCACCTATCAGAGAGAGGGGCAAATATGACAACTATACTCCTCTAACTAAGTCTTATACTTATATTTACTAAGAAGTAAAAAACTAACGCTAACTTCCCCAACCTCAATTACTAAGACCAAACCCTAAAAGATAAGAATTACAAAAATACTTCTCTACTATAAAGACAGGGGCGGTGATATTGAATACTACAGACAACTTAAAGAAAAATCCAAAAACTTAATAGAAAAAGAAAGACTGTAGTGCTATGTGGTGGCCAATGGGTGAAGAAGAAAAGGTGGAAATAACAAGCGAGAAGATGACTATGATGCCTTGCAACCCCACCCTATGTGTTTTGACCATCCAATAGATTACACTCTACTGGGCCTATGCAAGACGTTACCACTTCCCTTCTTCTTAAGGAAAGTCTTCCCATAATTTTACTATTCCATATTTTTAAGGGAACAATTCTGCCAAAATTTTAGCAAAATCTCCCCTAAAATATCAGGATTCCAAACCTAATATAAAGTGATCAAATAAATTTCCAATACAAAATATACTCATTAACAATAACATAACCATAAAATTATTAAACCCTTCTACCTTACACACAACCTAGAACCTGTATCACACCATGATGGCAATAACATACTCCAACTCAATAAAAATTATATCTATTACTAATATGACATGTCACCACACCACAATTGTACAACATGCACAATAATTATAATTATACAATTGATCCTTATATAAAAAAAAGAATTCTAATCCTGATATTTTTACTCATTCAATTCACATTATGAACCTCATTATAAACTAAACAGTAATAACTTCCAT
This sequence comes from Pouteria campechiana, assembly GCA_036873735.1. NCBI lineage: Eukaryota > Viridiplantae > Streptophyta > Magnoliopsida > Ericales > Sapotaceae > Pouteria > Pouteria campechiana. Next base: position 45,569 of record JAYJMB010004921.1, on the reverse strand, counting down.
GTAAAGAATATTCACTATCCCTAATTCTCAAGCCTTCACCAAATTCCTATAAACATCAACCATAAATTATCATAGAATCTAAGCTTACGTATTTATAACAAATGAGATATCCATTATCCCCAAGCATAATATACAAGCCTGGATACGCCAATTGAACAAATTCATAAGCATTCAGTCAAAAAGGGGGCTACTTACCTTAAGTAATTCCCTATATACTCTTCTAGCTCTATGCCTTTTCATCCTTCTCAGATTATCTTGTATAGAGTAATTACAATATAACTCGAATTGATTCATTTCAAATCACTGAATTAAATACTATGATTAATTCATTGCTAATCCCCTATACTTTCCAAATGCATAATTGCGTACTCATCAATATACAATTAAAAGCCAACATATTCAATATCTAATTAATCTTTACAACATACCAATTAAATTCTAAGTACACCCCAAATGACTAGTCATTCCATCCATTCTATAAGAGTTATAGGGTCATAATCAAACTCAATTTATCCCTCATTAGGACATTTTATCAAATGGCTAATAGGCATAATGTTAATCTTAATATCTCAGCATGAGTTATTAAGGAATTCCATTCCCAATCATCTATAATTATCATATAGCATTACTAGCATATAATTAACTTCAATAATAATAACCCAATCAATTTGTGGCTCACATGGCCCAAACACAAAAATTATTTTTATCCCTTATTTAGGGCATAACCCAAAATTCATTTTTACCAACCCAAATTGACCCAAATGTGCCTTATAATATCATAATCATGAATTTAATCATTTTACCTCATCATAATTTTAATAAATTTGCAAAATCCCTGAATTTCACTATTCATCAAAACCCTAACTTTGCAAAATTCTCAAATTTCATGCCAAATAATGATAATCACTCTATCAAATCATTTCTTCATGAATTCATAAACATATATATCAATTTAAGCCCAAAATCAGTCATTTTCCAAAACCTTAAAAATCTAAAATTTGAGATTCGGTTAGGAGATTGGGCTTACCTTCGCTTACAAGTGTAGTCGTCCTCCCCAAATGAATGACCAAGCTCCCAGCTTCATGTTGCACCTTTTATTTTGTGGAAATGCGATGTTTCTTCCATTTTCTTTCATTTTCTAAAGTTCAAATGGGCAAAATTTGGGTTTAAACAAAAAATAATTAGATTTGATAGCTAGGCAAGATGATTTCTTGACAAATAAAGCCAATAATCAAGCCTTAGCATGATGGGTTTCAAGGTATGAGAGTAAAGGAAGAAGAGAATGAGAAAAATGAAATGAAATGGGCTAAATAGCCCTTTAAAAAGTTGAATTTTCAGTGGTCCAGTTTGCCACAAAAATCCAGTGTCACCACACTAAACTCGCTGCCCATCTCCCATTTCTGGATTAGTGTTATGGCATAATGCCGCGACACTAACTCATTGCCAACCTAGAGCAGTTTTTGTAAATCAAACATAACTCCCTCATATGATGTCAGAATTAGTTGATTCTTGATTCATTATGAAGATAATTTCAAGATCTATAAATGTTATTTTTATCCTCTTTTCTAATTCATTCTACAAATATGATTAAATTTTCCACAAAATGATATCTTTTGTTTTAACCCAATTTAATACTCTAGAGATAGTCATAATATTTTGGCTATAACGTTTTCATATGATATCCGATTTATGTGATTTTTGATTCATTGTAAACTAAATTTAAAAAGATACAACTTTTATGTTGAACACTTTTTCTAAGTCATTTATATTATATGCCAAAAATTAGGTACAAGTTACATCTATATCATTTTTGGCTTTATGTTCTCCTACAATTGTGCTCAAAATATAAATTAAATTCAAAATTTTCTTCATTTTTAACACTTAATATCACCATAATGTGATCAAATATGTAATTATCCAAAATTAATATATCAAGTGTTACAACGACCCCATACAAAGGGAGATGGTTTCAAGGGAACAAGAAAGATATGCCGCGATGGAGGCTAAACATTTGACGACAAGAACCATCAATGTAATTACTGGTGAACTAGCATCTAAAAGAAACACTCCTGTTAGGAGAAGAACAATTGTTAAACAAATTAACATGATAGGATATACTTTCAAAAGAAAAAAGAGAGAAGATGATTTTTCTACCACTTTCTCCAAAGGGGATGCACACAAAATTGTGGTCCCTCATGATGACATCGTGGTTATCAAGGCAATTATGTCCAACTTCAAAGTGAAGTCACGGTGGACAACAGGTCATCAAATGACATCTCATTCAACATTGCTTTGAAGAGATGAAAATCTCTTAAGAAAAATTAAACCTGATGGCAGGACAAATAATGGGAGTGGTAATAGAAGGTATCATAACCTTGCCCTACATCTTGGAAGAAGGGGAAATAAAAGCCACTACTCTCTTAGACTTTTTGGCTGTAAAGGTACTATTTGTTTATAGCATAATACTAGGACACCTAGGGTTGAACAAAATAAAGTTAGTAGTATCAACATACTACCTGAAAATGAAATTTCCTACATTTCCTACTCCCAAGGGAGTAGGCACGGCTAGGGGCGATTAGAGAACTTTGTGGGAATGCTATAAAATATGCTGCAAAGAAGTAATGATTTGGTTTTCATACACCGGTTATTCGTTGAAAACCAAATCATTACTTCCATATGTTTTTGTTATTTGATGAGGAAGGGAAAATGCGACTGACGAATAAGAGACACGGTCGTGTAGTTTTACTTGGACTTTAATCTTTCAATTCCAACTATTTTCATAGTTTACATAGCACACGTTAAAAACAAAATAAACATATTTGGCCACTTGTCGAGTATACCCTGAACTGACCTAGTCATAGCGATGGGCCTCACCTTTCTTGAAGCCACGATCAGCAAGACCAATTCTTCTGTAACATTTTCATAAACACAGGTAACTGCTCCAGCAGGTCATGCAAACTTCATGTCCAGTACTTGAGTAACAACTCCTATCTTTGCCTTCCTAGATAAATAGCAAAATGAGAACCGATGCAGTTGCAGCGAAATGGCTTCCGCTGGCTTTCTCGCCTCTTACCTCACTATTGCTTTCTTCTCTCTACATTTCTTGCCCACTTTCTCCTACACTTCCTTTGTCTTTGGGGACTCTTTGGTCGATGCAGGAAACAATGACTACATCTTTACTCTCTCAAAGGCCAATACCCCTCCATATGGTATCGACTTTTCTCCTTCAGGTGGTCGACCTACTGGAAGATTCACCAATGGAAGAACTACTTCCGACATAATTGGTAAATGCATTACAAATGCATGATTCCAGTTAGACTAGCGATTTGTCCACAATCCACGTTGTACAATAGTTCATCGTCTCTACTTCCCTTATCATTTTGGGTAGGGGTAGAAAGGGGTTCACTTTTTACATCTTGCTTTACACATTTTGGACTTTACAATCTTAATTAAATCAAACATGGTAAATAGTACAAACATATCTCCTTTTTTATAATTTTTCTTTTAATCATTATTCTTATTTTTTCAGTAATATTCTTACATTATTCATTCATTATTTTACTTTTTCACTCTTTTCTACCCCATATCCATTATCTTATATTATTCATATTTTACTTTATTTTTTCACTCTTTTCTACCTATATTCATTGTATTATATTATTCATTCATTACTTACTCCATATTCATTATCCTATGTTGTATTATCTGGATTACACCCTTCTTTACATTGCACACCTTTTTACACATTCTCTTTCGCCTATCTAGACAAGCTAATTAGTCACAACCTGTGTAGATTTCTATTTGCATTTGAAATGGATAACCAATTGCCAAAACTGCACAAGGCCAATTGGCGGATCTTTTCTCCGCCTGTGTTTTCATTTTGCAATGTTCTTTTATACAACCATGTGTCAGACAGTGGCCCTGTTGTTAAGATGGTTTGAAAAAGGCTCTTTCAAAGTGGCCAACGCGTGTAGGATCTCATCAAGTCAAGGGCCAAGATCTTAGAGGAGCAGCAGAAATCTTTGAATACTTAATAACCTTTTTGTGATTCCTTTGCATTAAATTCGCTTATTATCTCCTTTCTAAGTCTTAAAAATTGTTGGTAAATTCAGATCAAGCACTCGGAGCAAAATCATTTCCTCCACCATACTTAGCTCCCAGCATTCGTGGTGGCGGGGCTTTCGAAGGGGCTAACTATGCTTCTGGAGCTTCAGGAATCTTAGACGAAACCGGATACTTGTTTGTATGTCTCGATAACATTTGCTAACTTAACTCTAGTCTTCGCCTTACCCTCATTTATCTTCATTTAACCATTTTCCACTTTGGATTTGTATTAAGAATGTTATAATGTTTTAGATTGGTGGTATAAAGTTGAAAAAGAGTGAAAACAGACAGAAATCTTTATATTCAATTTACTCTCTTTTTTTTTGTCTTTGGGCTGCTGTAAATCCTTGATCAGATAGGAAGAGTTCCATTGAGGAAGCAAATTGACTATTTCGAGGAAAGCAGTGCTTACATGGCGGAGAAGATCCAAGAGAGTGGTGTTGCAGAGTTTCTCAAAAGGGCCATTTTCTCTATCACGATTGGGGCCAATGATTTTTTGGATTATCTTGAGCCCTACATTCCTATTGTTGGAAGTGAAAAGATGTCTCCTATTCTGCTCCAGGATGCGATGATTTCCAACTTAACAGTGCAACTCAAGGTATCATATTCTAACGCCAATAAACAATAACAGCAATGTCATATGTTTTGTAAGTAGCAAATCTTTGCATAATGCCTAATTAAGTGGAGGTTGCAAAACGTGATTGGCTCTCATCAACGTTCTTCATGTTTGAAGCGTCTACACAAGCTTGGAGCGAGGAAAATCATCGTTGTTGGGGTGGGGCCTCTTGGATGCATCCCCTTCATCCGTGCATTGATGCTGACTCCGAATGGAAAGTGCTCGTCCAGCGCCAATAAACTGATACAGGGTTACAACAAGAAATTGAGCCGCATGCTGGAGCAGCTAAACCTAGAGCTGGGACCTGAAGCAGTAATTGTCTACGCGAATTCCTACGAAATTGTCTCAGAAATCATTCGCAATCACCGAAAATATGGTGAGGCTTTATCAGAATTTTATATATCCATTAGATGGGGCTTAAGGGAGCATGACATCCAGATCTTCCATCAGATGCACCCTAATCTGATGAACGGGACCAAGTGCACTGACCCACATAGTTTTTGAAATTTTACAGGGTTTGAGAATGCATTTGATCCATGTTGTGGAGGCAACTTTCCACCATTCGTTTGCTACATGGGACGCAACAAAAACGAAAGCTCTGCTCTGTGCGACGATCGCACCAAATACGTATTCTGGGATGCATACCACCCAACAGAAGCAGCCAACATCATTGTCGCGTACAAGCTAATGGACGGCGATAAGAGCGTCATTTCCCCAATCAATGTTCGCCAACTATACGGATATAGAACATAACAACAGCAACTGATCATGGGTGTGTTGTAATATTGGTTTTCTTGCAATGATAGAAATGTTGGGCGTCAAATATGTCTTCAATGCCACATCACCTGAAGTGAGATAATCTGTAGATAAATCTCGCATAGTTTCTTAATTCAAAACTCACATTGCATTTTAGAAAACTGCACGTGCGTACAGTCAGTCTAGACTGGAGCGTCTCACCCAGTCTCTTTACCTGTAAGGCACCCTGGCTATATTTTGAGATTTGGTGAACCCCCACCATCTTACGCCTTTCATTGTCGATTCACAATAAGAGGAGGACAAGATTTGAAATATGGTGTATCCAACTGGCATTGCTGGTGCAAGAAATACTGAGCTGTCCTCTACCAAAATGGCAATTGGGTGTCTGCACGAATTTTTGGCAGCGTGACCGGAGGGTGCATCTACCTCCCTGGGTCTCGCAGCAGGAAGAAGAGTCCGCATTAAATCCTTCTATACCTGACGCTTCGTCTGAGCTGTTCATCGGTGTTTTTACATGAAACACATTGAAATTTGAAAGAGTTTCAAGAAGGTCGCACTGCCTATTTTAGCGTAGCAGCTTTTTTGGCAATTTTCTATGGTGTTACTCTCGGTGTTGCCGACTGTCTCTTTGCTAAAGCTGTTAGTAGACAATACATCTCGTTGCTGTCTGTCTGTCTGTGCCAAATCAATTGGTAGACAATCTGATTGGGAAGGAACTCACCGTCCCGAGACGCGTCTTTCTGACAGGGAGATGGAAAATTTTCGTGGAAATTATGAAAACGCGTTGACTCATAAGTGATCTTTAATTCCAGCGTAGAGCAGCAGACATGAAATAACTCCTACACATGAATCCCACCAACATAAAAATAAATAATCAAAATTCGAGAGCAATGACTGTATTGGCCCTCCAAAGCGGAGAAAGTTAAGACTCGCAAATGCATTACCATCTGTTATGAAGCATGCAGCCAGTCGACAGGCCAACCAAATCTTAAAATTCAAGCTCTACTACCAAGGCTCGATAGCTTAGCTCGCTCGATGCGGACAATCCATTTAGGTTTGGCCCATCTGTTAGCCTGCTTGTTTATAACCCTAGCTAGAGAAATTATCTAGTGAAAATCTTGATAGAACACGCTATCCATTGACAACAATACACCAAAGGTCATCTACTTGTCGAATGGGACCCCTGAAATATCTTTGCAATGTATAGTGTAGATGGCATACAAACAAATCAGTAAATCTTGTAGACAACTAAGATGGAAATCTTACTTGGCAGTTTGGCATGGGCACAAAAAGACACCATTTTCCCCTCCAACGATTGTTATTAAAACTGAATTAGCCAGTGTGATTATACCTTGTTTGAGTTATCCTCAAATGGAATATTGATGTGACTTTGAGAAGATCTCATGTAGAATCCTGCAAAACTAGAATAACGGTTAGAGGACGCCGAGGGTATTCCCGACATGAACACTCCTGCTCAAGTCAGTAAATGAGACTCTTTTAGAAAGGATGAGATAGTAGCAAGAACTTGTGTCCTAGAGGTACATACCTGAGAGTATTTATAATAGAGCGTGAGTGTATAGTTGAGATGTATACGTAACCTGTATGCAAGAAGAATTATTGAGTTGTTCTAGGGGAAAAAACCTAAGGGGAGCATATCCATAGTCTTGTGATTTCAAGACTGTGTAGGAGTAGCGAAGTAGGCATTCTGCCTGTGTGGGATCCTACATGGCTTGGTGCGACTCGCATCATTGGGTATCTATATTAGAGTTCTTTAACACCAGTTCTCCCTTGAGGAAACATTGATGGAACCCATCTTCTTAGTCAATTGATCTTCAATGCATGCTTTCCCATGAGTAACAATTTGACACGATGCCATTCCAGTGTCCATGTGCATTCCTATAATGCTTACTCATTTTGCAACTGGTTCCACAAAAAAGATCCCTTTGGAGGATGTCTTGCAATTGGTTCCCTAGAAAAGAATGCTCTAGTGGATGTCTTGTGACCAGTTCTGTAGATTAGAATGCTCTGGTGGATGTCTTGCAATCGGTTCTATAGATTAGAACACTCGGGCAGATGTCTTGCAACCGGTTCCATAAATTAGAACGCTCGGGCAGATGCCTTGCAACTCCGTAGATTAGAACGCTTTGGCGGATGTCTTGTAACCAGTTCCATAGATTAGAACACTCTAGCGAATGTCTTGCAACCGATTCCGTAGATTAGAATGCTCTGGTGGATTCGTGTGCCTCTGTCTCGGGTGTCTTTTTGTGCCCTTTTCACTCTTTTGAATTCTGTCAATGATTATTTTATGGCTGCTTTATACATACAAGTGCAACTTTTTGATGTCCCTATTCGCCCGCATGTATGGGATTTAAAAGCAAAGGGACTGGAAAATGACTAATTTTCAATTTTCACGAAGTTCCAGGTTGGCAGTTCTCTAATTTTCATGAAATCCTAAATGATTTCGTGGGGAGGCATCTTTAAGGCATTGCTACGGAGAAGGGAAATCATTACCTCACTTGTCATCCTCTTCCTTTACTCAAGTTGGTTCCTCTTCTTCTCCAATAATGTTTTTTCCTTGGGTTTATTTTCTATGCCCTCAACTTCTTCTATTTTTCTCTGAATGGCCATTGAGAGATCTCATCCATACCTTTCTGATAGCATTATAGAAGCATTCTGACTCTACCCATTACTTGTCAGGATGAGTTAGGTGTTTTCGGAGTCATCTACTCTTCCTTAGCATCCCCGGGAAAGTCTCCTCCCTATTTCCTAAGGTTCTCTTAGGGCGGGTTCTCGTTTAGATCAGACTCACTCCATTTCTGCCCCTCTTCATGGTTACAACATTTCTGTGGGACAATTGGTCCCGAATAGTTGGTGCTATGTTATGTCTCTTTGCTGATGAGTTCATAATCTTAGAGAGATTTTCATTTTCACCTTTCCTATGTTTTCCACTTCCCATTCGCCTTATTACTTTTATAGTATTCCCCGCCCCCTTGGTGGAAGCTATTTACGCTAAATACAGACTCGAATGATAACTTAAAAAGTCATGGGGCTTGGGTTAAGGTCACGGGGGACTCTCCTTTCCAGTAGTTTGGATAACTAGTCTAATCCGTTCTTCAATGGCCTCTCCCCTTTAGAGCAATACAACTTGTACATTCTTCGGTATAGGCTAATGACTATAGGCATGCTGTTGGTGGACGTTGTTGTAGATCCCAAAGATTAGGAAAAAATCCAAGAGGGGAGGGGTGAATTTGATACTTAAAAATTTATTACTCTACCCCTTTAAGATTATTCGTTCCTCTAGCAATTAACTCAAATCACTAAATCAATCAATGTACAAATAAATAAGGCACAAGGATTTTTATAATGGTTCCAGTAAATACTCTACTCTACTCTTCCAAGAACACTTTTCTCTAAGTGTCTTCGGTTTCACTATTCTCAATAACAAAAATACAATAGTGCTCCTAGCACTCTTCTAGATTTTAGCTCCAAAGAGCATAAACAAAGTGTTTCCAACACTCTTCTAGATTTTAGCTCTAAGGGGCATAAACACAGTTCTCTCAGCACTTTTCTAAATTCTAACTCTAGGAGGCATAATCATAGTGTTCCCAATACTTTTAGATTCCAGCACTAGGGGGCATAAATAAATAGCTCTTGTCTACACTCAAACAATCATAACTCTTTTTTAGTTTAGTCTCAACCACTAGTTCAAGGAATTTTCAATGAATGAATATCAGAAGTTGAAGCATAGGTAATTCTCAATAAGCATAGGGAAAGGTTTCTGAAAAAGTACATTATTTTCCGAAAAGGTGGTTGGGAGCCTTCAAAAAATGCTTCATTTATAGTTGTTTTGAATTCCAACTGTTGGTGATAGGTAAACTGCATTAATGATAGAAGACCATTCTGATTAGCACATTTGAATTTTCTTACTTCTGCTTAATCATCATCTGCTGAAATGCCTACAACACTGACCTTATAGAAGATGATTTTTAGATTCTTAATAAGCACTAGTTGAGGTGTGCTGTAATGGCTGATTCTTTCATCAATATAGAAAGGGTGTCATTAATGCTGAATAGAAACCAATGTTTTGGTTTGCCCATTGCTCGTCTTTACTTATAACAGATAAAGTATCTGTCCAACTATTCATCAAATAAAGTTCCTTTGTCTTCTGGTTTGTCCATCGTAAGTAGCAAACAAATCGTGAAGGTGTTGTTTCATCACATGGTCTATTGGGTTGTTTGTTATAAGTAACGAATGGACTGTTGGAGTGCAAAAAAGATTTTCTTCATCATTTTGTCTGATGGGTTATTTGTTATAAGTAATAGACTAATCTTCTTCATTGCTTTGTCTATTGTAGATAGTAGATGAGCTTAGATGTGTAGATAAATGTCATTGCTCCGCCAGACAAACTTTTTGCTCTGCTAGATGATCTTCACTTCCCTGCCTTATCTGTTTATAACAAATGATCATTGGTTCACTTATGATAGATGAAGTCTACTACTTTACATTTGTTAGATACAATCTCCACTTTGATAGAAGAATGGAAGCTTGGTTGATTTCTTTTCATTTGAGCTTTGTCTATAGCATTACTTAGTCTTTCGCTTCTGCATTAGTCCATGTCTTTTTGGTCAAACAGATTGACACCTTGGAATATCTTTTCTATGTTCATTTTTTCATGAGATTTACAACTTAACTCTACATACTAAAAACTTGGCAATAACCATTAGTACATAATCTTTAATCAAGTTTTGTTTGTCATCGAAACCATGAGTTTATGCTAACATTCTCCCCCTTTTTTATGATGACAAAACTTGATTAAAATTATCTCATAAAAGATAATCTACCCTTGAAAATATGAAGTCTTATAAACATATTTGTAAAGATTAATCATTCTTCAAGTTCCCATTTTTTGATATTTTTCTTGACTCATTTTATATGTATTCTCTCCCTAATTATTTTAAAATTATTCATTTTTGCATTTCCCTTTAAGATAATTTGTAATTTTTTCTCTCTATTTTTGTTATAATAAAAAAGAAACATTCCACTCGAAGAACACACACAAATAGAAGTAGCTCAAAGAGGATGAAATCATTGTATTTCATTTTAGTACAAATAAAGCTATAAACATAGATAAAAATAACTCATCTTGCACAAGGAGTGGAGGGTGGGGGAAGAACTTTGTATCACAGGAAGCAATACAATGTTTTAAGGAAAAGAAGAGGGGAAGGAGATGATTAATGAGGCGATTGGAGCCTCCTTTTCCTTCTCTTTAAGAGCCCTAGCTAATAATGAAGTTGGGTCTAGGGGCAAAAGTGGCTGAGATATAAATAATGTTCTTGAGAACCACATCTTGAAGAGAAATACTTCTGATGGTAAAGGTGATCTAGAGCATTGTTGCATACAGAAGTAATATCATCCAAGCAAGACAAGTGAGGAAACATCCTTTAATGCTTCAATTTCTATCACACATCGGTTTCCTTTTATATCTTTTTTCCCGAATGCCCTTCCCTGAGTTGCTTGATCGTTGTGTTGTAGAGAAGGGTTGGTAGTCATGAGTTAAAATAGACTTGATGTGGGGGCTATACGAGGTAGTTAATATGATATTTCAATAAAGAGAGAATAACTCATGCTATAAATAGATTTTGATGTGATGTCAATAGTTGTAAATTGATTTTGACAAGAAAATGAGGTGTACTCAACCTCAAAAACCAAGGTTCAGATGAAGTGAGAGGAGATCACTGTATAGAAGTAATTGACTTTGTCTGAGACGAAGTCTAGTCTTATGAAGGCATATTCAGCAGTCCAATTTCAAGCATAGAAACATTAAAGATTTCATTCTCGGTGATCACATTAGTCATGGCTAATTTTCCTCTAATATTGCAAAAGGTGTCTAAGGGTAGTAGCTTAGTAAAAATATTAGCAAGTTGAGCATTTGTGGGCACATATTCTAGATATTTATCATATTTTTCTATACAATCTCCAATAAAGTAGTGCCTATTTTCTGTATGCTTGGTTCTCAAATGTAGAACAGGGTTCTTTGTCAAGCATATAGCACTAGTATTATTATCTTTGATGGGTATGTCTCTATAGCTTAATCCATAGTCAAGAAGTTATTGTTTCATCCATGGTAATCGAGTACAACAACTTCCAACTGCTATATATTCAGCTTCTGCTATAGAGAGGGCAACACTAGTTTATTTTCTAGAGAACTGTGATACTAGACTATTTCTTACGAATTGATAGGTTCCACTAGTACTTCTTTTATCAACTTCGTATCCTCTAAAGTCAACATTTGAATATCTAATGAGTTCAAAACTAGTTTTTTTGGGATAATAGAGTCCTAGATTTGGTGTGTCAACTAGATACTTAAAAATTTGTTTCACTACAATAAGATGAGACTCTCTAGGACTGGACTAAAATCTAGCATATAAGCATATACTAAAAAAATATCTGGTATAGATGCAGTAAGATAAAGAAGAGATCCAATTATACTTTGATATTATTTTTGATCTATAAGTTTGCCGTTTTCATCTTTGTCTAACCTTATTGATGTGCTCATTGGAATGCTTATTACCTTCATTTCTTCCATTTTGAACTTCTTTAGCATATTTCTAGTATATTTGGATTGACAAATATGGTTTCCATTATCTCTTTGCTTGATTTGCAATCCAAGAAAGTAGTTCAATTCTTGCATTATACTCATTTCAAATTCAGCCAGCATGATTTTTGAAAAGTCTAGACAGAGATCCTCATTAGTAGTTCAAAATATAATGTCATCTATATAAATTTAAATTATTAATATATCCTTGTCAATATTTTTTATAAATAAGGTAGTATCAACTTTTCCTCTCTTGAATTTATGATTACTTAAGAATTTGTTCAACCTTTCATACCATGCTCTTGAAGCTTGTCTCAAACCATATAATGCTTTGGTGAGCTCATAAACATGATCAGGTTGATTATCATTTTCTTCCTCACTTAAATATCCATTTAAAAATGCACTCTTTACATGCATCTAAAATAACTTAAAGTTCTTATAGGATGCAAAAGCAAGTAGCATTCTAATGGCTTCTAATCTAGCTACAGGGCTATATAATTCTTCAAAGTCAATTCTCTCTTCTTGGGAATACCCCTTAGCAACTAATCATGATTTGTTTCTTATAACTAATCCACTTTCATCCAGTTTGTTTCTAAATATCCATTTAGTTCCAATTACCTCAACATTCTTTGGATGTTAAACTAACTCCCATACTTTGTTCTTTTTCAAATTAGTTAAGCTCTTCTTGCATTGCAATGATCCAATTTGCATCATTTAAAACTTAATTAATGCAAGTTGGTTTAATTGTAGAAATGAAAGCATAATGACTATAGATGTTTTGCATAGACCTTCTTGTTTTGACACCATCATAGCATTACCTATAATTTATTTTTTAGGATGGTCACTAAGGAGTTTTATAGAGAACATTACCTGTACTTAACTCCTCTTCATTTTTTGAACTTTATATGTCTTCACAGTTTGTGTCATCTTCTTGATCCTTAGGTTTGAGCTTCTTTATATATATTGCAGCTTCATCTGCATCACTATCATACTTTTTTCTTAGGGTTACATTTTCTTCATCAAATTTAATATGTATAGACTCTTTTGTAACCTGTGTTCTCTTAATATATACTCTAAATGCTCTAATGTTAGAAAAGTAACCATGAAAGATAGTTTCATCACTTTTTAGATCAAAATTTCTAAGGTTATCTTTCTCATTGTTCAACATATAGCATAAGTATCCAAATGAATGAAAATATGAGATATTTGGTTTCCTTCCTTTCCAAAGCTCATATGGGGTTTTCTTTAAGATTGCTCTTATTGTAACCCTGTTTAATACATGGCAAGTTATACTAACTGCTTCTCCTTAGAATCTTTTGAACAACTTACTTTCATTCAACATAGTTCTTGTCATTTTCTGAATTGTCTGATTCTTTTTTTCAATAACTCTATTTTGTTGAAGATTTCTGGGGGATAAGAAACTATGGTAAATTTATTTCTCATTACAAAAGTCAATAAATTTTCTAATCTCAAATTCACCATCATAATTACTACAAATAGACACATTTGACATCTGTTTCTCATTTTGAACTAGCTTTAAAAATGTATAAAATATTAAAAATTGCTTTATCTTTGTTAGTTAAGAGAATCGCCTATGTAAATCTTGAATAGTCATCCACTATCACATATATATACATAGATCTTTTTTCTCTAAGGGTGATAACATCCAATGGTCCAAATAGATCCATATGTAATAGTTCTAGAGGTTTGGATGTAGATACCTCATTTTTAGGATGGAATGATACTTTGGTCTATTTTGATAAATGACATGATTTGCATATTTGATTTTTGTCATAGTTTAGTTTGGGTAGACCAATCACAAGATCCTTTTTCCATAATGATCTGATGTTTGACATATTGATATGTCCCATCCTTTTATGCCAAATCTATGGATCATCTTTGATTACAATTAAACATTTTTTCAACAATATCATCTAGTTGTACTAGATAAATATTTCCATTCCTTTTTCTACTGAACAGTAAATCATTGTTAATACTGAATACATTACATGCAGATAGTTCAAACACAACTTTGTGACCCCTATCACATAATGGATTGATACTTAGCAAATTGTGCTTAAGTCCTTTCACATATAATACATCCTCTATGCATGCATTGAATAAACCATAAATTTTACCTATCCCATTAAGGAGGCCTTTGTCATTGTTACAGAATGCAACTGTTACTCCATTTATCGGCTTTAATTCTTTGAACAACTTCTTGTTCCTAGTCATTATCTTGAGTAGCCACTATTCATTAACCCGGCATTGCCAGACGTAGCTTTGAGACTTACCTGCATTCAAAGTAAGTTTTTCTTCTTACCTCTTTGGTACATAAGCATTGGGTCCAATGGTGTTAGTGGAATTGCATGTGCAAGAAGTTTGTACATAATTCTTGCATTTCTATCTCATCCTTGCATATTTTGCTTATATCTTTTTGGCATATCAATCATATACTTTATGTTCAATTTTGCTGCAGAAATAATAAGTATTTGAAACTTTGCTAGGTGCATTATATTCCATTTACCCAGGGATAACTCATGAACCTTCCAATGTTTAGACAATTTTGCCTTTCTTCTATGAGGTTCACTCCCTTGAACCATCCAACAAATTTTTATGAATTTTTATCATCCGACCTTCACAACTAAGTCCCTTTTTATTAGTTTGACCGGTCATTCTCATAAACTTGGTCATCGATTCTCCTAGATTGGAGAATTTACTCAACATACTGTTTAATATTTCTATCTCCTTCTTCAGATCTCTAACCTCCTATTGTAGAGATGGATTTCTTCTTTCCAGTATAGAATTTACTTTGATAGTTGCATCAAAGTGTATTTTCTTTTGAGTAAGTTTCTGGCCAAGTAATTCAAACTCACTAAAGAAGGAGTTGTATGATTGTCATAACTTATCAAACTTTTTGCATTTAACACAAGTGATATTTGAGCTTGAAGAATCAGAATTATAAGAGTAGTAGGAGTTTACCTCTGTCTCTAGCTCTGTTATGCATTGTTCTTTAATGGTGATTTGATCTATTAATTCATTCTCCATCTAGGTCATGTCCAACTTAATTGCCTCCTTTATCAATTGAGCTTGTTCCTGATGAGTTTTCATCATTCAAGTACATTTCTCTGGCTTAGTTTCTTGAAGACTTCTTAAAATGTTTCTTTTCTTTTTCTTTCATTATTCTTGTTCATATTTAGTTTTTCTTCATTGGGACACTCAGGAGACATGTGTTTGATCCCTCCACATCTATAGCATGTGGGGAGATCCTTCTTTCTTTTAGCCATTTCTTTTGTTGTCTACGTTATCTCCTTGAGGTGCTGCCTCTACTGCTTCTTTCAAACTTTCTGAAGTTTCTGACCAACATGGCCATATCATGTTCTGATTGTGATGCTAGATCACTATTACTTTCTTTGGTCACTTTGAGAGCAATACTTTTCTTTGGCTTTGTTGGCTCCTCACTCTTACTTTTGATCAACTTGTGCGACATCAATGAGCTGATGAGATCGTCCACTAAAAAAATGTGCAGGTCATTTGCTTCCTTTATTGCTATGATCTTCTGGTTCCATGATTTTGGTAGCGTCCTCAGTATCTTCATTACTTGTTCAGAATTTATGACTTTTTTTTCAATCCTTTCAAAGCGTTAGTAAATTTAGCAAAATAAGCATACATTTCTAATATACTTTCTCCTTCTTTCATCTTAAAGTTTTTTAGTTCTCTTATCAACATATTTCTTCTACTTCTTTTGACTTGTGAGGATCCTTCATATATAGATACTAATTTATCCCGAATACCTTTTATAATAGTTCAAGAGAATATTCTATCAAACTTAGATGAAGATAGTCCACAAAATAAAGAGTTGATAGCCTTTGCATTATTTTGGACTAAGATAACTTCCTCTTTAGTCCATACATCTACTTCAGTAATGGGAAGAGTGATTCCAACTTTAATAGCCTTCCAAGACTCCATATCATTGGCTATAATGAATTACTTCATTCTCAACTTTCAATAGGTGAAGTTGGTTCTATCAAATAGGGGTGGTCGGGTAGACGATTACCCCACAATGAATATTTGCAAAGAGGATAATGGGTTTGCAACTGGATCACTATAAATATTTATATAGTCTGCTTTGATACCACTTATTTAACATGAAGATTAGACAAAAACCAAAGAGAGGAGGGGTGAATTGGGTACCTAAAAATTTATTGCTCTGCCCCTTTAGGGTTAATCATCCCTTTAGCAATCAATTCAAATCACTCAATCAATCAATGCACAAATAAATAAGGCCCGAGAATTTTTATAGTGGTTCAAGTAAACAATCTACTCCACTCTTCCAAGAAAACGTTTTCTAAGTGTCTTGGGTTTAACTATTCCTAATAGCAAAAATACAATAGTGCTTCCAAAACACTTCTAGATTTTAGCTCTATGTGGCATATATACAATGCTCCCAACACTCTTCTAGTTTCTAGCTCTAGGGGGCGTGATCATAATACTCCCCGCACTCTTCTAGATTCCAGGTCACTTCTTGAGTCTAGTCTCAACCACTAGCTCAAGAAATTTACAATGGATGAATATCATGTAACTCCTTAGGTGTTAAATTATGGACAAATATGTATATAAGGGCATTATGATTGCTCAGTGGTGTTAAAAATAAGGTAAATTTATTATTATTATCCCTTATGTTTGAAAAGTATAAATTATGGACAAAGTGAGGAAAAAATTATTTTGGAATGAAATGATTTAAGTATATTTTAAAGGCATTTAGGTTAAAAGAAATGGTATTTGCATATATGGCATGTTTTCAAGTTATTTGAGGAAATTCTATTATGCAATTAATGAAATAATTATGTGAAAAATTATGGCTCAAAATAGTACGAAAAGGGAGGAAGAAACATAAAGGAAATACAGGAAAAAAGAATGAAGAGATTTTGAAGTTAATTTATGTTTTGAGCACAAGTGCATGCGAACATGATGCTAAATATGATACTAGTGTTAATTATACCTAATTAGAGTATAAATAAGAAAAAGTGATCAACATAAACATTATAGATCTTGAAATTATATTTCTAATGCATTAAGAATCACTCAATGTGGATATCATACAAGAAAGTTATGATTGATTTACCAAAACTACTCTAAGAGACAGTGAAATGGCACATTTTGGAAGTAGCAAAATGGAGGCCATGGCCTTCAATTCTAAGACATAGCATTCGTAGGTTAGTGGCCATTTTTAAGGGCTTTTCAGCCCATTTTCTTCATTCTTTCTTAGCCCTTTCTTCCCCACGCCCTTAGCTACGAAAACCACTCCTCTCAACTCATTTTTTTATGAATTCAACTTGAGATCTTTTAAATGTGCATGAAAAGCCTTGGATTTGTGGATGAAAACTCCATTTTCTTACTCTTTGGGTGTGTCTTCGTGGATGAAAACCCTCTTAGACATAACCCATGGGTGATTCTTGAGGAGTGGAAGCTAAAAATGATGGAAGATTGGATGTCATGCTTAGAAATCATGGTAAGTACATTTATTATCCATTAAATTGCATTGTTTGTTAAGCTTGGATTAGACGCCATTTTGTGAACAGTGGAATTGGGGGTTTTTGCAGGTTCATGGGAAAAAGAGTTTATATAATGATTATGATGATTTGACATAAGAAATTATGAATTTTGCTAAGCTAAGGTTTTTGTGAATGATGAAATTGGAATGTTTCCTTATTTTTATGAAATTAATTATGGGATAAATGATTATTGGCATGATTGGAATGTTTTAGAACATATGTGGTGTGGTTTGTACCAGTGGAATCAAGTTTTAGACTATGCCATAAATAGGGGTTAAAAAGAATTATTATGAATGGACTATGTAAGCCATGAATTGAGTAGATTAAAAACTCTATTGAATTGTTTGTAAGCTGTTCAAATGATAATTATGTAAGATATCAAATGAATATGTTAGACAAGAAGGTTTCTTATGATAATTATAAAGAAACTCATATGTTTGATCATTATAGCCTGAGATTGGCTATGAATGATGTATTATAATTGGCATTGATTCTATACAGGATGATCTGAAAAGGATGAACAGATAGAGTTCGAAAGGACATGGTTTGGAGCTAAAAGCTTAACATAAGTAGATGCCCCTTGTATGACTTGAATGAATGGATGGGGATAGTATTTATTCCATGTTTGTTCTGGGCACATATGTTTTGGATGAAGGATTGTGGATATCCCATGCTTGTTTAAGATAAATGTGTATTAGGTATGATGAATGCATGAATGTTGAGAATTTGGAATATCCCATAGTTGAATTGGCTTAGGATATATACATGTGAGTGTTTGGGATAGAAATTATCTAGGAGATTGTGGGGATAGAGAGTATCCCTTGTTTTTGAGCTTATTCTTGTATATAGTTGTTTCATGTATGTATATAGTTGTAAACAAGATATGCATAAGGCTATGCATGGTGAATTGATAGGGAATAGGGTGTAGTCTTTGATTGTGATTAAAGTGACGTTTGCATGGATAAACGGGGATAGAATTTAACCTATAATTCTTGTTTCAGTTATATAATCTATGAATGTATATATGAATGGAATGAGAATCATTCCATGAGCTGCATGAGGTGCTTGAATGACATAGTTATGAGGTTATGCCTATATGACATAGTCTAATGTGTGTGGTGTCTGAATAACACAGTTATGAGGTTATGCCTGTGTGGTATAAGGTTGATGTGTGGTGTCTATTTGGCACCTAGTATGGTATGATGAGCTAGAATGGATGAAGGATGAGATAATGTGTGGTGCCTAGAAGGCACATATATGATATGGTTGTATACTCCTGAAGGGCATAGAGCATTGGACTGGATTGAGGAGGAGTTGAGCCTCTTGGATTTATATTTATGTTTTAGCAGTTGTATCCATGTTTTTTAGGTTTATTGTATATGATTTTGATGATAACAAAACTTGTTTTTGACTTGATCTATGCTAATGATGATTTTAGTCTAGGAAATCTAAAAATGAAAACAAATATGCTTGGCATGAATAATCATTATTGCAATATTTGGTGTGCAAGCATGTTACACAAATTATTTTAAATAATAAAGGATTCATTATGATTTATAGTGCATTAAAATTTTTAATCATATGTTAAATCATAAATATGTCAAATGCTTCATAGAATCATCAATTGGAAATATAATATGTGATTGAAGCATTTATCCATGCCCTAAAACTTGTGAAAATAATGTGTCGATAAACGCATTTTGATAACTGTGCTTCATCGAAATCATCATGACCCATGGTACATTAATCTTACTTATCATATGTTGGATCATAGATATTCTTTTGCTTAAACATAAGCATGTATTTCATAGAGTTGTCATCTTAAGCCTTTACTTAATATGATATGTGAGCTTGAGAAAATCAAAATGGATAAACACATCCTAATAAACATGCTTTATGTGAATAGAAGTTTTTATCCATGTCTTACAACTTGAGAAAAGTATAATGGATAAGCACTTCCAAATAAGCATGCTTCATAGAAAAACTTAATTAAATTTATTCTTGTTCAAAGCTTAATTCAAATTTTTTATCCATGTCTGAAAATTTATAAAAACTATATGGGTAAAAGTGTTTTGATTTATAATAAATAAATTCCAAGTTTTGCAAGTAGCAAAGAGCAAAAATGTTGAGTGCAAGACCACAGTCACTTGCCGTAGGTGCCTGTGGATATCACATGCCATCTATAGACAAATTACTTCATCTAAAGATATCGCCTACTAGATCATAGCCGCTTGCCATATTGCCTGTGAGTGGGCAGCAAGGTGGATATAGGAGTTTTTGTAGGCATCTAACCATGGTCACTTGGACCAGCAGCCTGCCATATTGCCTAGTGGACAGTCACATGGCACAACCGCCTGCCACTACCCCTTGCTGACTTTCAACGTTCAAAAATTTAAACATTGCAGGCCTCAAGTTTGCTTCCCACTCCTTCCAATGGTCATATTTTTGAAGTTCTATTTAAAGGGAAGCTAAGGGACATGCAAGGTTGGAGAAGCTAGGGGATTGAGCGTGAAACTTTCAACAAATCTTTGCATCCCTAGGCCAAGAGTTTTAAACTTCAAATATCATCCAAGAGCTTTAATTTTCTGTATCTATCTAAGGCCTATTTCCTCCATATATTCGAGGAAAATCTTGTGTGCTACAAAGAACTACTCAAAGACCAAGTCTTCCCAAAAATCATCAAGGAGCTTGAGGGTTCTAAGTGTCAAAGGTGAATCAACCAATCGAAAATCCATTTAAATCCTCCAAGTATTTTTGCTCCAAATGCCACCAAGATTAAAGAGCTTCAAAGGCTACATTAACATTACCTCGAGGGAGTTCAAAATTACTGTATGTGCTTATTGGTTTATCATTTGTATTTTTACTTTAACTGTGTGTACTCATCAGCCTAAACAAAGGCATATCATTGTACACAAAATACCTATAAAGGTAGAGTTTCTAGTGAGCTCATGAAAGCAAAGTTATGCTCCCTGGAGTTGGAATCCAGAAGAGTGCTAGGAGCACTAATTATGCCCCATGGATCTAGAATCTAAAAGAGTGTTGAGAACATTATGTTTATACCCCTTAGAGTTGGAATATAGAAGAGTGTTAGGTGCTATTAGTCGCTAACTAAATGATAGCTCAAGAGGAAGAGTGAATTGAGCTTCTAAAAGCTTTGGCTAAATTCAACTAAATGAGCTTAAAATGAAAGAGGAAAGATCACAACACAGACACACAATAATTTTTATAGTGGTTTGGTCCTTAACTTGGCACCTATCCTACTTTTCTCAGTTAACTTCTCTTGCTAAACTCAAGTTCCACTAACAGTTGTTGGTTTTCAAAGCTAACTAACAACTTACACAAGTTAGTTTTCAAAGCTCACCAACAACTAACTAGTTTTTCAAGCTCACCAAAAGCTTTTACATGTTGGTTTCCAAACTGACCAAAGAACTTTCTGGTTTCCCAAGCTAACCCAAAAATTTTACAGGGTTCATTTTCAAGCTAACCAACAAGCTTAGTAGTATAGAGAATTGCCTCTTCCTTAGGCAGAAATGTACTGAAAATGAAGTTCAATAAACAAATAGAATATGCAATGAGATCATATTCAAATTCCTTATCAAAGTCAATGCATATCTGATGTAGACAAATCTTATTACTTTTGGCAGTGACGAAGCAGATGAGTTGAATGTTAGAATGTTGTGAATGCTATTCTCAAATGGTTTTCAATGAACTCTCTCTTAATAATGCTTGCTTTGTTGCTAGTTTTTTGTGTGTTTTTGCGTTGCCTTAACTTTGATTTAAATAGGCTTTGAAATATAGCCATTGCAAACATGTTTGGTACCATTTTCAAACTTGTTAAGCAGAGTTTGGTGGTGACTTTTGTTTATGTTAGAGTAAAGAACTTCTGAGTAAGGGGCTCAAAATTTCTGTTCTTTGATTTTTTGCTAACCAGAACTTCTGTGTCCATTTTATAGAAGTTCTGTCATAAGTGTGGTTTTGGTCGTATTCACAATGGGCAGATTTTTCCTTCTAAGAAACTTCTGTGGGTCTTCTGCATTACTTCTCAAGTTCAAAAGCATTCTTGCTTCTAGATACTTGCTTTTGATAAACTTCTGTAATAGCTCTTAATGCTCAAAAATAATTTCTAATTTGTTTCTTATTGGTGCATTGTAATTATGCTTATTGTTCTGACTTCTAAACTTATCATCTTCATTGTTCTTCTGAGAATGCTTCTGCATTCAATGTGTCACCAGTTTTGCATTGATAGTGTTGTGTTGTATTGGTGCATATGTTCTACGTTGCTTCTGTTTGGCATTGTGCTTCTTTTGAGTAATGCCTTGCTTGTTATGCATAGCTTATGTGTTGACTTTATTTCTGACTACTTTTGATTTCTAAGCTTAGCATCTTCAGTGCTCTTTTGAACACAAGCTAAGTACAGACAGATACTTCTTCGTAAGTGAGATTTGCAAATTGCAAAACTTCAATAACTTCTGTTTGGTTTTTGTTGTAAGTGAATTGTCTTCTATTTGCAGGAATCAATTTCTGGATTACTTCTATGTTTTTTATGATTATTTTGCGATACATATTCGTTTACTTCTAATTAGTTTTGATAAGTTTCTATGTTCAAAAACTTCTTCTGATAAAGTTATACTTCAACTTCTACATTATACTTGATTAGATTTTGATTGCAGTTCTGGTTTCCACGGTTCATCTATTTGGATCTAAGAAACTATTAATAAGCTTCTAGTACACTTCTGATTGCCTCTGATAAGCTTCTGACTTGCTTCTACATGGAACAGAACTCCAATAGAACTTTTATGTAACTGAGTGCAAAAGTTCTGTGTGCTTGAATTGGGGTAAGCAGGCTGTGACTCAGAAGTTTTGTGTAGCTTTTGTGTGATAAATAAGTTCAATAGAACTTTTGTGTTACTAAACTCAGAAGTTTTGTGACTTTGAATTTAGGCAGCAGGTCGTGAGTCAAAAGTTCTAAGGAACTTCTAAGCCACTTTTGAGCTTTGATATCTTCATGCCTTGTCTTTCACATTTCTCACTTGCATTTCTGTCATGCTTCTGAGCACTTCTAAACTACTTTTGAACACCATGACTTGTAGTGAATCTACTTCTGATGGCGTCCTTGATTGCTTCTGAATTTCTGACATAGTTCTGAGAAATTTTTGATTGGCTTCAGATTGTAGATAATCTTCTGCATTGTTCTTGATTGTTTTTTGATTAACTGTTTGATTACAGAAAGATTTTTTGCATTGCTTCTGCTTGAATATGAGAAGCTTCTGTTAAGCTTCTAATTTACCTATGAACCTTAGGCTTTTGCTTCTTGATTTGGTTCTTGTTTCAGAGTTGTTTTCTATTAAGGTTCTATGTAACCAGGCTTACTTTTGGTTTGCTTCTGTTAGGCATGATAGAACTTCTAACATGATTCTGAATGATGAAGTGTCTTCTGAGGAAGTGTTTCTATCTTGCTTCTATGTGATGTTATGATTCTTCTTCTGGTTAGTTTTTGAGCAATGTATCTCAATGGCTTGTTATGCTTCAAGGCAACTTCTTAATAGCTTTTGAATGTCATTTTAATTTAGAATCCATTTCCATATTTCAAAGGGTTAATATAACACCTTTAAAATTATTTTCCTTAATTTCTTTTTATACTTAATGCTGCAACACTTGGAGAGTAATCAGTTAGTATCTTAACTTTTCACTCATTGTTCGCTCATCATCAAAACTAAGTTGTTTAATCTCATTCATCATCACAATCAAGCTTAGTAAAGGGGTTAGACTTAACATTATCCCCCTTTTCGATGATGACAAAACATTTGAGTGATTGACCTTTCAAATAAAATTTCAGAATATATAATGTATGCAATGTATATGATTTGCTAAGTTGGGCTCCCCCTGCTTAGGTGAACGCCCCCTAAATGTATGCATATTGAATAAATTTTTTACTTTATAGAACATTCTTTGTCGCCCATTTTTTTATTATCTCTCCCCCTTTTTATAATTATGTATCATTTAGTATTCTATCTCTCCCTTTTTGTCATAATTAAAAAGAATGAATTATAATGAGATGATACCATAATTCAGCAGAATTGATTGAAATGTATTAGAATAAAAAAATTTGAAAGGAAAATTTAGACAAGATGGAACTTTGAATAGCCTTTTCATTGAGTTTTTTAATTATCTTAGAGGTAGAAAGTAGTTGCAAAAAGGTTTTGAGCATAAAATTTGAAGGGAAAAAATACTTCTGATACATTATATCAGTGGTTCTATGCAAACTCAAACTGGGTCAGAACTTTTTTGTAACTATCCTTAGAAGTTTTGTGTTTCAGGTGCAAAAGAAGTTTTGGAGGTGCGGAAGTTCTGTATGGGTCTTGAACTAAGTTAGAACATCTATGTTACTAAACTAAGAAGTCCTGAGTAACATCATTAGAAATGGATTTAGAGTTCAGAAGTTTTGGGGCACTAAGGCCCAAGTTTTGTGGAACTTCTGTGATGAGAAATACAAGTTTTGAGATTAAGAATAGAACTTTTGTGTAACATATGATCAATTTTGGGTGATTAAACAAAGAATCTGAGTTACTTTTGATTTGTTTTAATTTAAGTATTAGAGTTGTTAAATTA
The DNA here is from genome assembly GCA_036873735.1 of Pouteria campechiana. Classification (NCBI taxonomy): domain Eukaryota; kingdom Viridiplantae; phylum Streptophyta; class Magnoliopsida; order Ericales; family Sapotaceae; genus Pouteria; species Pouteria campechiana. The sequence continues at coordinate 21,334 of JAYJMB010004921.1, read as the reverse complement.
CTTTTGAAGCTTTTTAAGTATGATTTTAGAGTTTTTTGATATATTCTTGAAAGATTTGAATGATTTTTATGGATGGTTTTGGAAGTCTAGATGTGATAGAATAAGTGTTTTATGCAAATGGATCTAGTACTCCAAGTTCTCTTCTAATCTTACAAACTCCAAGTTCTCTTCTAATCTTACAAAATCTATCTTTTGTAAGTGGTTTTGTTAAAATGTCTTCTAACTAATTTTTAGTAGGTACATATTCTAAGCATATGTTATGATTTTACACATGGTCTCTTATGAAATGATGTCTGATTTCTATACATTTAGTTCTTGAATATAATACTAGATTTTTTATCAAATTTATTGTACTAGTATTGTCACATTTAATGGGAGTGTCAACATATTTTAAACCATAATCATTTAATTGTTGTTTCATCCATAAGATTTGTGTACAACAACTGCCTATAGCTACATATTTAGCTTCAATAGTTGATAAAGCTACGGATGTTTGTTTCTTTGAAAACCATGATATGATCATGCATCCTAGGAATTGACGTAACCTTGAGATACTTTTTCTATCTACCTTATAACCTACAAAATCTGAGTCAGAATACCCTATTAATTCAAAGTTTGAACCTTTTAGATACCATAATCTAGATTTGGAGTATCTAAAAGATATCTAAAGATTCTTTTAATAGTAATTAGATGTGATTCTTTAGGGTCTGACTAAAATCGAGCACACATGCAGACACTGAACATGATATTTGGTTTACTTGTAGTTAAATATAAAAGATATCTTATTATGCTTCTATAAAGCTTTTGACAAATAGATTTACCTTTATCATCTTTGTCCATTCTAATAGATGTGCTCATTGGAGAGGCTAATGGTTTTCTTTCTTCTAAATCAAATTTCTTAAGTAGCTCTCTGGTGTATTTTATTTGATGGATAAAAACTCCTTCCTTCATCTATTTTACTTGAAGTCTTAGAAAGAAGTTCATCTCACCCATTAAACTCATTTCAAATTCTCCATGAATTACTTTAGAAAAGTCTTAACACAATTTATCATTAGTTGCACCAAATATAATATCATCCACATAAATTTGAACAATCAGCATGTTGTTTTTATCATGATAAATGAAGAGTTTAGTGTCTGCTTTGCCTCTCGTGAATCCTTTTTCTATTAGAAATTTACTTAATTTATCATACCGTGCTCTAGGAGCTTGTTTTAATCCATAGAGAGCCTTCTTAAGTTTGAAGATGTAGTTTGTATCATAGGGATTCAAATTTAAGAGGTTGTTCTATATAAACTTCTTCATTAATAAGACCATTTAGAAATGCACTTTTAACATCCATTTGATAAAGTTTAAAATTCATGAATGATGCAAATGCTATTAACATTTTGATAGCTTTAATTCTTACATTAGGAGCATATGATTTTTCAAAGTCTATTCCTTCCTCTTGACAATATCCTTTTGCTACTAGTCTTGCTTTATTTCTTATTACTATTATTGATTCATCTAATTTATTTTTAAAGATCCATTTAGTTCCCATTACAATTTGATGATTGGGTCTTGGAAGTGTCCATTCATTATTATGTTTAAATTGATCTAACTCTTCTTGCATAGCTATAATCCAGTTTTCATCTTCTAAGGCTTGATCTATGCATGTTGGTTCTATTTGAGAAATAAATGCAAATTTACAACATACTTGATGATATGAAGATCTAGTTCTTACTTTATCATAAACATCATTAATTACTAGGTCTTCAAGGTGATCATGTATGAATCTCCAATCTTTGGGATGAGAGTTTTTACCTTCATCATTTACCTCAATAATGGATGATCCATCATTTGTTTCTTCATTGTCTTCTTGTGTTTTTGATTATGGAGAATTTGTGTCTTTATCTTGTATTTTTAGTTTCTTCACAGATGTTGTGATTTCTCCTATTTCATCATCAAAATCACTTATCTTTCTAGAGGGGTTAGAACTTTCATCAAATTTTACATGAATAGACTCCTCTACAGTTCTATTTTTTAGATTTTAGACTCTAAATGCCTTGCTAACAATGGAATAACCAAGAAAAATACCTTCATCATATTTGCTATCAAAATTTACTATGATTTTCTTTCCCATTGTTAAGAATGAAACATTTGCAACCAAAAGTGTGAAAATGAGAAATGTTTGGTTTTCTGCCATAATATAATTCAAATGGAGTTTTGTTGAGAATAGCTCTGGTAAAAATTTTATTTATTATATAGCATGAAATATTCATTGCTTCTGCCTAGAAATATTGGGGCAAGTCATATTCAATCAACATTATCCTTGCCATCTCTTGCAAGGATTTGTTTTTTCTTTTAGTTACTCTATTTTGCTGAGGTGTTCTTGGTACAGAGAAGGTATGAAAAATTCCATCTCTCACAGAAAGCAGTGAATTTTTTATTTTTAAATTCTCCACCATGATCACTTTTTATGGCTACCATATGAGAGTTTTGTTCATTTTGTACTCGCTTGGTAAATGTTTCAAAGAATGAAAAAGTCTCATCTTTGAATGCTAAAAATATTATCCAGGTATATCTTGAATAGTCATCTACAATGACATATGCATAATGTTTTTCTCAAAGACTTTTAATTTTTATTGGTTGAAAAAGATCCATATGTAGCAATTGAAGAGGTTTAGTTATGTATACTTCTTTGTTAGATTTGAAAGACTCTTTAACTTGCTTAACTTTTAAGCAAGCATCACACAACTCATTTTTGTCAAATTTCAATTTTGATAAGCCAACAACAAGGTCTTTATTATATAGTTTCACAATCATTAACTTATTGGCATGTCCCAGTCTTCTATGCCAAAACAAAGACTCTTCATTATTTGCAACAAGACATTTGACTTGGATATCTACCAAATATACATTTTTATATCTTTTACCAAGTACTTCAAATGAATTTGAACTATCTGCTATTGAATATATATGTGTTCAAACACAACCTTGTAACCATTATTACAAAATTGACTAACACTTAAAAGATCATGTTTTAATCATTCTACTAGTAAAATATTTGAAATAGTAATAGAAGGACATTGGCTTATCTTACCAATCCCAACCACTCTACTATTGACTCTTGTGCAAGTATGCATGATCACAAAGAATATAGATGAGGTAAGTTGAGTATCGTTCTCACGAGGAAGTAGGTTGTTACACACTAAGTACCAAACTTGTATCAAATCAGTAATATTTGATTGAATGAAATTCAGTAAATGATATAAAAACTAAATTTGAATAAATAGTGAAGTTGACAAATTTTATGAGCAAAAAAAGAAATATCAATTGATGAAATATCTAGGAATTCAACTTCACCTAGCAAATCCACTTATATTGATGAATTGCATTGAGTAAATCATCATTCCTCTCATAGTCAATCGGATGCACTAAAGTATCTACCACCCTTTATTAAGTGTTATAATAGGTGTGCCTATTAAAGTGATTTACTATGTCTCCATGCAAATCCAAAATAATAAATCCATTTAGCTTGAGCATCCAAGTGTAATATATGCACTTGCAAGGTCATATTCACACAGATTGCACATGTACAATGGCTATCTTTAGACTTTATTGCATTATATGTTTTTCCATTCAAGATTCTATTCATAATTTACTTCTCTCAAGTATAAATTAAGAATCTCAGTTCATGCACATGGTAGCTAAGCACATACATGCATTATGCTTAGAAAAGAAGAAATAATGAGGAAGAAGATAATTTAACTCAAAAATCAAACATCAACACAAGCTTCGTTGCAAGGATCAATTTAATCTTAGATAACAAAATTTTAGAATATCATATTTGAATTAAAATCAACTAAGTAATTGATAAACATCATCATAATCCAATATTCAATGTCGATTCAAAAACAAAAGATGAACTAGAAAGAAAATAAAATATTCAGGTTGCAGCAGCTTTCTCCAATGATCTTCTTGCTCTAAACTCTTCTCCTCATCCAACTCTCTATCTATGCTCCACTCACCTCCTCCAATCTAAACTCCTGGGTGTCCTTAAATGACCCAAGCAACTGGATCTTAATAAAATTCCTTTGTGAATTGGAATTCCTTTACGCACAAGAATCATCTTCTAAAAATAACTTTGTATTTTCTACCTGAAAAAAATTGTTTCCATATGTAAGAAAAGTTCTAACAATAGATAGAATTGTTGTGCTACTGATTTCCAAATATACCTTTCACAAATTGCAACAACCTCCAAAAATTTCAGCAACGTAAGTAAAGGAAATTGCTTCAAAAATATCTCAGATGATTGTAGTTGCTGATCATTGTGGGACTTCATTGCTAAAAATATATTACTAATCATAGTTTGGATAATAACATCTGATGCATGGAAGAATAACTAAATTTGTGTACTTCCAATTTCAAACTTTGATTTTAAATTTTGTTTCTTGTTAGGCTGCTTTGGAGGCATGAAAATGGAGCAAAAATTTGAATTCTTGTTTCGGAGTTCTCTGAAGTGAACTTCAGAGAAAAAATCATTGCTTTAGAGATTTTTATTTTGCTTTAAAGTTCTTTGAAATGAACTTCAGAGAAAAAATCATTGCTTCAGAGATTTTTTTTTTGCTCTGGAGTTCTCTGAAGTGAACTTCAGAGAAAAAATCTACTTTGGAGTTTTTAATGTTCTAGAGTAATTTTAGTAGAATCATCATAACTTTCTCATATAAACTATAAATTAAGTGATTTTTGTTGGGTTTGATAGATAGTTCCAACTTTCATATTAATTACTTTTGCTGATTCTGCTTACATTTTGAGCCGTGGGTCCTCAAAGTACCATATTTTGTGTCAATGAACTTTGCTGTAAAAATTTTGCTTTGGAGATTTTTAGAGAGAGTACCACTATTTTGATCGTAACTTTCTCTTATAAACTTAGAATTACTTTATTATTTTGAATTAGATATATAATTTTGAGGGCTACAACTTTTATGTTGATTACTTTATTTGAATCATCCATCTTCTATGAGTTCTAAGCCTTTAAAGTGATGCCTTCTATCAAATGAAGTAGCTGACGAATGTGAAGCTCTACAAATAGTTGAACTATTTTAACCATAACTTTCTCATATAAATTTATAATCATATAATTTTTGATGCATTGGAAATATAAGAATAAAGGCTAAAACTTTCATGTTGAATATATTTTCCAAATATGCCTCCATCAGTCCTAGAAATTACTTTAAAGTAAAATCTTTTGTAATCTTTGATTTCATTTTACATATCAATAAAACAAACTATTTTAAGTGCAATATCCACTGAAAAATATTAAAATAAGATCTGAAACATGTGAATTTAGATATAGAAAATATGATATATTATGAGCTTATCAAATACCCTCAAACTTAGCTTTTAATTATCCTTGAGCAAAATAATAATTTGAACTCATGAATTAGTTAGGAAAATCTCTTTCAAACAATTCCTAACATGCCAAACAAATTATACATGTGCACATATCTCAGAAATCACTTGAGGTACTTTCCAAGTAATCTCATGAAACCCATGCTTCATCAATCCTTTCATGAAATGAAAATGTGTGTGTGCAATGTCAATTTCATGCTACATGCATGTTTTTCAGTTAATAATGTTAAAAGTAGTGATTTTCATGATCTTCACAAAACACTCCATAAGCTTACTTTTCATAATCCCTCTCCACTAATATAGAAAACTCTATTCACTTAAATCAATAGGTCTTTGTTAAGCTTGTAATGGGGCCTTGGGTTTAGCTAACAAGAAAAGGGAATAAGGATACACAAATTAAGAGATCATATCTACATTTTACATGAATATTCAACCTCTTAACTTTTTGTTTGGGGTTTTATCTATTTTATGAGTTGTATTACTACCACACCCTAGACTTATTTCTTTTACTTTCATTAGGATATGATCCCCCCAACTATGGGTTATATTACTACCATATCTCCAAACTTATTTTTTGTTGAGTTGATGTAGATATGATCCCCCCAATTGAAGGATAAATCCTTATTGATTTCTTTCCTTTTGTCCTTTTTCCTCTTCTTTTAGCATTCTTCTCTTTAACTCCCCCAAACTTATCTTCTTATGTACTCATATACCTCTCTATAATCTTGTGTTTAGAATACATCTCTTAATAGGTCAATCATGGTTTTTTAGGCTAAAAAGGGTTGAATGATGAGGCTAAGAAAAATTGAATGGTAGTCTTTTACATGCTTTGCATGTGCCATTCTCTCACAAAAGCTCAATGGGGACACTATTGATAGTGAAGATACTAGGTTATCTTGAAAGTCTTAAACTAATCAAAGAATGCCTAAATCATTTCCAAGTAAACATGTTTTCTAGGATTTCACCTTGAGGACTAATCAAATAAGTTCTAGCATGCTTGTGTTAACCAGAATATGTTATGAATTCTCAACATCATCACTTATCCACATACACTTTTCATGATCTTAACATAATGTGCTAATTAAAATTTTCATCAGTCATGAAAAGAAGGGCTTATCATAATAATCAGTAAATCACAAGGTAGCACCTATCCTTCTTTCTCAATAATGTGCAATGGTAATAAAAAACTCAGCATATGTCACTTGATCATTAAAAGAGAATCTATCTTATTCAATTTTAGCAATATTACATAGTTTACTCTTAAATTTCTTTAGCTAAGTTATCAAAAGAGATGCTCATAGACAAAATTTATACCCAAATTTGGAAAAAAAATCCCAAAATGAATGCAAATTGAAATCTTAGTTGTAAATCTAAATGTAACTCCCCAAATACCCCCAAACTTAAATCAAACATTGTTCTCAATATGAAATAATGAAAGAAGTTTAAGTTTAAGAGCTTCCTTGAATGAAGTGCATTCCAATCCTCTTTTTCTAAAATTTATTGGCATCCTTTGTAAATTTCTGACAATTTTGATACTTGACGCATAATCTGCAATCTCTTGGAACTTCTATGCTCAATCTGAAATCAAGTTCTTACTTTTGCAATAGAAATATCAAACTATAACTAAAGAATCTATCCAAATGGATAAAACAAAACAATCAATGAAGCTAAATGCGAAGAGAACAAAGAAAGTTTTGATTGTTTGTTACTCATGAATTCAACTTTCTCCTTTGGAATGAACCTTCTTTTCTGGTGGACAAGAGTTGATCAAACTATTGATGGTTGTAATATAGAATTGTCTGAAATCAAGTAAGAAAAAAAATGAAACAAAAAAGAAAAATTAAAGCAAACTAAGATAGACTAAAAATCCTAAAAGCAAAGGGATGCGAAAGTAGTTCAAATTTATAGTCTTCAGCTTGACTTTGGCACTTCTTCATGTATTTAATTTAAATTTCTCCCCTGCTTTATCACTTTTGATTCCAACTTTGTGCATACAAATAATAGGGCTAATCCCCTTGATGTCAGCTAATGTCCCACTGAAGGCATATTCATGCTCATGTGGCAATTTCACTAGCTAGTCCTCTTGAACTTCATCAAGCACAGATGATATTATCACTAGCAATATGTTATTTTTGTAGGGCTTGGGGTATCTAATTATAGAGTAGTTCAGTTCCTCAAACTTGACAGGTTGCTCATGAGGCTTTCTTCTACTTCAAATGTGTTCGTGGGTTGATGAATTGTTGCATTCTCATTCACAAGTTGTTCCACTTCATCAACCTTGAAATAGCCATCAAAAATATTAAGCAGTTTCATAGCCTTAAAAATATTGAATTTAACATCGTTATCCTGAACATGCTTCATGAGCTTGCCCTTTTGTACATCATCTAGTGGCTAGAAATGGCCTGCTAAAGATTAGTGGAATCTGTTGGTCTTCCTCCATGTCAAGAACCATGAAATTTGCAGGAAAGATGAACTTGCCAACTTTTACCAGAACATCTTCCACAATACCTCTTGAATGTCTAATTGTGTGATAAGCTAGTTGAAGTGATAGTGTGGTTGTTTTGACCTCTCCCAATTCTAATTTCTTGAAAATAGAATAGGGCATTAAGTTAATACTTGCACCCAAATCACACAATGCATTTTCAAAATAAGAATCACCAATAGTGCAAGGAATAGTAAAACTCCCTAGATCTTTCATCTTTTGTGGTGGTTTATTTTGCAGGATGACTGAACATTCCTCATTCAACTTCATAGTTTAATAATCCTCCAACTTCATTTTATTTGCCAAATTATCCTTCAAAAATTTTGCATAGCTAGCCATCTATGCTAAAGCATTTGCAAAAGGAATTTTAATATGCAATTTTTTAAATACATCTCGAAATTTAGAAAACTACTTATCCATCTTATGCTATTGAAGTCTTTGAGGATAAGAGATTGGAGGCACATAAGGCTTGGCATTGTCTGGAAACAGTTTCCTTTTTCTTGCCTCTTGCGATTGTTTAACAACTCCCTCTTTTCTTTCGTTAGGGATCTCTTGTTGAATATATTCTACTCCCACTTACTTTCCACTTCTCAGGGTCACAACTTTTACCATTTCAATTGGATTTTTCTCTATGTTGTTAGGCAAAGAACCTTGCTGTCTTCCTGATAACATATTTGCTACTTGTCCTACTTACATCTCCAAATTCTTCATTGAGGCCTCTTGATTTTGAAACCTCATGTCTGTGTTATGTTGGTCTCTTATGCAATGGTAGCTCAAGAGGGGGTAAATTGAGCTTTTAAAACATTTAGCCCAAATTAGGTGATTATGGTGCTGCAAAAATAAATAAAACAGATTGCATAATAAACAATACATGATTTTTATAGTGGTTCGGCCCTTCCTGAGTTCCTACTCCACTTCTCTGAGTCAGTCTTCTCTACTAAGTTTAGGTTCCACTAATACCTTAATCAACCTAATTAAATACATATTGGTTTTATAACAAGCTCACCAACTAGCTTACTCATTTTTCAAGCTAACCATAAATTTACACAACCTGTTGGTTTTCCAAAGCTCACCAACAAACTTACACCCTTTCAGCAAGTTCTCTACTGCTTATCTCAATAAATAAACTCCAAGCACTCTTCTGGTGTTGCTAAACACTAAAAGAAGTGTACAGATAAATGCCTCTTAATTAGGAAGACTTGTACAAAGAATTAAAATTCTAAGTAAAAGAATAAGCGATAAGAGTAAAAGATTCAAACTCCTTGATGAGTAAAGATTTGAACTTAGAGAGCTCTGACTGAGTTATATTTGTTAGAGTTGAACTTTGAAGGAAGGTTTTGAATGCTCTTCATGTGATCAGCAAAGTTCGAATGATATTCGATCAAGTTATTTTCTTCTGCTTCTGAATCTCTCTTTTATAGGTTGAGAGAGATTTTTCCGTTGCTGATCTTGGCAGACATTCAAACGTTCAAAAATATTTTTCTTTACCTTATCTTTTATCTGACGTCTGACTTTGCTGCCTTCTAGTATTAGTCTGCTACTTTTATTACTAACTTTTCTAAACATTCACTTTTTGTATTAGGTGTTCCGAAGAGATGAGTGAACAGTTGTCTTGACTGATTTTGGATTATTTGAATTATTTTCTTTAAATTTTTAGAAGTAATTTTAATCTTACTTTGTTGCAACATTCATTTGTAGATAGAATTTTAGATTTTCTAAACTTATAATGTCTTCAAAAAAGTGATCCGAAGCCTGTTCAAACATCTTTGAACCATGACTTAACATCTTTGAAGCTTGGTTAACATCCCTGAAGATTGTTTGACTCTTTTTCGAAACTTGGCTTCAAGTTCTCTAAAGGATGTCTATTTACTCTGAAGCATAGCCGATTATCTTTGAAGTTTGTCTTGTTATTTCCAAAGTTTCTTGTAGCTTGTCCGAAACATCCATGATTTCTCTGAAGATTTTTAACTCTTTGCAAAGCATGCTGCAACTTGTCTGAAGCTTCTTTGTGCTTTTTCATAAGCATTCTTGATAATTGTGAAGCTCTCTTGATTATTTCTGAAAGGCATTGTGACTTGTCTGAAGCAATCTTGATTATCTCTAAAGTGCACTTGTAAGATCTTCAAAGCTTTGAAAAAGACTCCAAATTATGATTTAATATTTTTCGAAGTGTGCAAGCGAAAATTTTCGAAGCTTATAAAGAGGACTCCGAAGTGTGCTTAAATATTTCTGAAGCTTACTGTTTTTACTCACAGACTTGTCCGAAGCTTGCTAATTATCTCTAAAGTTTCTCTGCATTCTTTTTAAAGTGAACTGCAACCACTCCAAAGTTTGTTAGGACATTTCTGTAGCAATCTAATCTTTTTCGAAGTGGATTAAAGTGATTCTGAATTGCTTCTTTTGACTCCAATGCATGTCTTCAATGCTTCAAAAATTTTGGTTTCTTGAATTAACTATACATGAAGTTTATATACTTAATTTTGAAAGTGCATTTACTTCATATCTTCCTTTTATCATTATATTCAAGTTGAATTATTTAAACTTTTTGCAACATTCTTGAAAATAAGTTGTTAGTACCATAATGTTTCACTCATACTTTTGCTTATCATCAAAACATACTTGGTTAAGAATATCATCATCAAAATCAAGCTAGATAACATGGTTCAACATGTTATCATGAATTCTTGAGTGCTGCTCATGCAATTTTTAGTGCTATTCGCTAGTTTGCTGATGTCTGCTCATGAAATTCTTAGCCTTATCTTTTATCTGACATCAAACTTTGCTACCTTCTAATATCAATCTGCTACTTCTATTGCTGACTTTTCCAATCATTCACTTTTCATATCAGGTGTTCCGAAGAGATAAGTGAATAGTTGGTGTCTTGACTGATTTTGGATTATCTGAATTATTTTCTTCAGATTTCTAGAAGTAATTTTGATCCTACTCAATTGTGACATTCATTTGCAGATAGAAGTTCAGATTTTTTAAACTTATAATCTCTTTAGAAAATTGATCCGAAGCCTATTTAAGCATCTTCGAAGCATGACTTAACATCTCCAAAGCTTGGTTAACATCTCCAAAGTGAAACTTGGCTTCAAGATCTCCAAAGCATGTTTGTTTACTCTGAAGCATAGTCGATTATCTCTGAAGCTTGTCTTGTTGTTTCCAAAGTGTCTTGTAACTTGTCTAAAACATCCATAAATTCTCCAAAGCTTTTCAACTCTCTGCAATGCATGTTGCAACTTGTCCAAAGCTTCTTTGTGCTTTTTCTGAAGCATTCTTGATAATTCTAAAGCTCTCTTGATTATTTTTGAAAAGCATTGTGACTTGTCTGAAGCAATCTTGATTACCTCTGAAGTGCACTTGTAAGATCTTCGAAGCTTTGATAAAGACTCCAAAGTATGCTTTAATATTTTTCGAAGTGTGCTTGTAATGATTTTCGAAGCTTACAAAGAGGATTCTAAAGTGTGCTTGAACATTTCCAAAGCTTACTATTTTTACTCACAGACTTATTCGAAGCTTGCTAATTGTTGCTAAAGTTTCTCTGCATTCTTTCCAAAGTGAACTGCAACAACTCCAAAGTTCATTAGGACATTTTGAAGCAATCTAATCTCTTCCAAAGTGCGTTAAAGTGATTTTGAAGTTGTTATTGATTCATACCTGTATTATTATGATGATGCACACATGTATTACAAGTAATTTTGATGAAAAATAAAACTTATACTGGATTTGCACCATGCTAATGATATTGCTAATATTGGAAAACAAGAATTAGAACTATACATGTGCCTAATATGTACAATTCATGTTCATCCATGTACATAAATTATTCACTTTATAATAATAATGATCATATGATTATAAGAATTAGAACATGGCCTAAAAGTTGCATTTGAATTACTCATGTATACCATCAAAATACTTTTGAATTATTTTAGAAACTTTAATAGTGCTTCACAAACTATTTCTATATCCTCAGAAGTCCTAATGTAATTTCTCAAAAATTATAAGGCTTGCACTTAAATCATTTCAAAACTCTGAAACAAATCTTTAATTCTAATTAGGGTAAAAAAAACTCTGAAACAAGCACCCAATACAGCTTTTAAATCTCTCCAACTACAACATCCAATCAACTCCTCTGAAGATAAATCAAAAACTCTTATGTCATATCAAAACTTGTTAAACCATGTTATCTAGCTTGATTTTGATGACAAACATTCTTAACCAACTATGTTTTGATGATAAGCAAAAACATGAGTGAAACATTAAGGTACTAACATCTTTTCTTCAAGAATGTTGCAGAAAGTTTTAAATCATTCAACTTAAGAATAATCTTTATGATAACAAAAGGAAGATATGAAGTAAATGCTCTTTCATAATTAAGTATATAAACATCACATATACTTAATTTTAGAAAATAGAAATTATAAAGTCTTAAAGACATGATTTGGAGTCAAAAGAAGCAACTTCAGAATCACTTTAATGTACTTTGGAAAAGATTGGTTTGCTTCGGAAATGTCCCCACGAACTTCAGAGTAAAATAGATATTATTTTGAAATCGACGCAGCATAGCTCAGAGATGTTGCAGAAAAGCTTCAGAATTATCTTGATGGACTTCAGAGTTCATCTAACAAACTTTGAAAATGTCTCAATGAACTTCGGAGTAAAATAGATATTATTTCGAAATCGAAGCAGCATGGCTTGGAGATGTTGCAAAAAAGCTTCAGAATTGTCTCAATACACTGCGGAGATAATCTAACGGACTTCAAAAATATTTCAACAAGTTTTGGACAAGTCACAATGCAACTGTAGAGTGGTTGCAGATCACTTTGGAAAGAATGCAGAGAAACTTTAGAGATAATTAGCAAGCTTTGGACAAGTCTGTGAGTAAAAATAGTAAGCTTTGGAAATATTCAAGCACACTTCAGAAAATATTAAAGCATACTTCAGAGTCCTTCTCAAATCTTCTGAGATCTTACAATGCGCTTCAGAGATAATCAAGATTACTTTGGACAAGTCATAGCACCTTTTGAAAATAATTAAGAGAGTTACAGAATTATCAAGAATGCTTTAGAAAAAGTACAAAGAAGCTTCAGACAAGTTGTAGCATTCTTCGTAGAGAGTTAAAAAGCTTCAGAGAAGTCATGGACATTTTGGACAAGTTACAAAACACTTTGGAAACAACAAGACAAGCTTTGGAGATAATCAACTATGCTTCGGAGTAAACAGACACGCTTTGAATAACTTGAAGCTAAGTTTCTAAAAAGATTCAAACGATCTTCAGAGATGTTAACCAAGCTTTGAAGATGTTTGAATAGGCTTTGGATCACTTCTCTAAAGACATTATAAGTTTAGAAAATCTGAACTTTTATCTGAAAATGAATGTCACAACTGAGTAGGATTAAAATTACTTCTGAAAATTTGAAGAAAATAATTTAGATAATTTGAAATTAGGCAAGAGACCAATTGTTCACTCGTCTATTCGGAGCACCTGACATAAAAAGTGAACGTTTGGAAAAGTCTACAATAGAAATAGCAGATCGATATCAGAATGCAACAAAGTCAGATATCAGACAAAAGATAAGGTGAAGAAAAATGTTTTTAAACATTTGAATGTCTGCCAAGATTAGCAATGGAAAAGTCTCTCCCAACCTATAAAAGAAGATAGAGAGCAGAAAATAGAATATACAAATAAGAAATAAAGAGAGAAATCATCTTGCAAATCCTAAAGGCCAAGATCTACCACTTTGCCATTCCAAAGAGCTTTCATTCTTCATCTCTTTCAAGGCCAATCTCTCCACAACATAAAGGAAGAGCTTCCGCGATAAGAAGAACTACATCTAAGATCTTCCTCAACACTTAACAAGAAACATATCAAAAAGTATAATTTTTTATTTCAGTATTTCATTTATAGAAGTTGTTGGTTTGCTTAAAAACTAGGGATAAAGTTGTTGGTGAGCTTGTGAAAACCAATATTGTTAAAGTTGTTGATGAGCTTGTGAAAACCCACATTGTTAGTTCAAGTTGTTGGTGAGCTTGTGAAAACCAACATTGTTAAAGTTGCTGGTCAACTTGTTAAAATCAACATAGTGAGTTTCTGGTGAGCTCTATAAAACCTATGTATGATTTCTTGGTTAGCACAAGAAAACCAAGTGTGATTTCATAGAGTATTAGTGGAACCTGAGTGCAGCAAATAAGGCTAACTCAAAGAGTGGAGTAGGAGCCAAGAGAGGGCCCGAACCACTATAAGTTGTATGTGCAATCTATGCTTGATCTTTCTATTATACTCTTACTTGCTCTATCCATTACTTCACTTTGATTAGCATGCCAACATAAAAGAAAGAAAGGGATTTGATCAAATAGGGGTCAAAAGAAGTAAATATTATAAAACCCAATTCACACCCTCCCCCTCTTGGGTTCTAGCTTGTTCTACCAGGACCAACAAGTGGTATCAGAGCAAGCTACATAAACATTGTAGTGATCTATCTGGCTAACCCAATAATGTCTACTATCATATTTCCTGAAGGATATTCTATCATACAAATTCCATACTTTGAGGGAATGAGTTTTGATCAATGGAAAAAGAGGACAGACGTAAGCCTTATGGCCAATGATTTTGAAATGTGGAAAGCTATTTTTATTGACTTAAAAGAAGATGATGAAAGAGCTAGGCAAGTAAACATCAAAGCTAAAAATACTTTTTAAAATACTCTATGCCCCACCACATATAGTCATGTTGTAACTTGTAAAAATGCAAAAGACATAATAGATAGTTAAAGGCTATTTTTGAAGGGGAAATTGATTTACTGCCAAATGAAACTAATGTCTCTACTAAGAACCATAGACTGAAGAGGGGCAATCTCAAGAAGAGATTGAAATTCAAGAAGAAATTATTGAATCCCAAAATCAAATTGAAGATCAAAAGGATGAAGCAACTAAGGAATCCTCTCAAGTTGAGAAGAATCCATCTGAAGAAGGTAAAAATGAAAGAGAAAGACTTGCAATTCAAAATAGACATCCAAAGCAAGTCAAAGAAGAAAAAAAAGTGAGAAAAAGGAAGAGAAGGATAGTTGTAGAAAAAAGAAAGAAAGAGAAGAAGTATTTTACACTTAAAAACTCAAATGATCTCTCTCACCAAAGGACTATGAAATGAAAAAGGAAAATGAAGAAAAGATGAAATATCAAGTTCCTTCAAAAGACAAAAGGTTTCTTGACACTGATTAAACAAAAGTGCATTCCATAAAGTCAAGGAAGACAATGTAAGTGTAGGTATGACGACTTAAACCGAACCTCTTTAATTGATATCTATGTTTTATGCGCTTATTTGTTTGTCTTGATATTTCTTAACTTTAGAATTCAACTTAGAAATAAAGAACAACTTAATCTTAAGGATAAGTATACATAAGAAAAATATGTTATATCTAAACATTAAAACGTTATGCAAATATGAATTGTAATTTTCAAATTTCTTATCAAGTTTGAAAATCAATATTCAAGATATTCAATGGTGGCAAATTAGGGATAGAATGTTTGTATACTTTAAAAAGAATTTGCCTCAATAAGTTAAAACGGGAAAAACTTTGTTTTAAAAGCTACATCTATAAAAATATTAAGTGATCATATATATCATGTATTACTCAAAATTTATTATGAGAATTAGTTTCTTTTTAATTCTTAATAATCTTAACTAAATATAATTTGAAGAAATTGAAAATTTAAATGTTACAATTAAAATAAAAACCTTCATAATCTAAGAAATGAATAGTAATCTACCCAAAATAATGTAGCTCATATATATCTAAGTTCTTTATTGATGAAAAAGTGCAAGAATATTTTAAATGTATGCAACATAGAAGAAATGATGAAATTCTTCAAGAAGCAAAATCAACTTAGCTACTTGCAAAAATATAGCAAATTTAGAGTTTGATTATGATGGCAAAAGAAAGGAACTTTGGATGGTTTAAAGCATGGCTTTGGAGATTCTAAAGTAAAGCTTCGGAGACTCTAAAAGGTTATTTTGAAGATTTTGAAATGAAGCTTTGGAGATTCTGAAATAAAGCTTCAGAGATTCTGAAAGGTCACTTCAGAGATTCTGAAATGAAGCTTTGGAGATTCTAAAAGGTCACTTCGGAGGATCTGAAAAGTGTCTTTAGAAAATATCTTCAGAAGCAATGAAAGCATAACTTCAAAGGCTTCAAAATGGTGCAACAATGAAGGACCAAATAGCATTAAAAGAGCACTTTGAAATAGCTAGAAAAATGGAAGAAAGCTATATTTTTCAAGACTCACAAAAAGATTGGCAGAAGTTTCTCAGAAGTTAACAGAAGCAAGTGAAGTTTCTGTAATAAAGAAAAGTTTAGAAGGTTTTACTTACACAGAATTTCCATAGAACTTCTGACCTTTGAATCTGAGCACCACAAAAACAAGATCCTCTTCTGAATAAATAACTCAAAACTTTTGCAAATACTTACATAGAAGCTTTGAACGAATTCTGTTTTGCATAGAAGAAAGACAAAAATGGAGATATGCTACACAGAACTATGCATAAGATATGCACTCAGAAACTCAATCATCAAAAAACTTCTGAGCACCATCAAAAATTATCAAAAACATGTTGAAAGCTCTCAGAAGTAATGCAGAACAAGTTTTTTTTATAGTATCAAAATATTTTTAGAAGACAATCAAAGCTACAATGGCTAAAGAAGATGATTAAAGCAACAATTAATCCAAACTACCAATGCAAAATCGAAGAATCAAGTTTGGCTCAACTGAAATCTTCTACAAAAGAAGTAATGAAGGAAGATCAATTGCTCAACTTGATAACTCTGTTAACGAATCATGCTTTATATGTTTATATACTCTAAATGTCTCTGAAATAATTGCATTAATTGCACATATATACATAAAATCATTGATTGAGCAAAATAATTTGAGATAAATAGTTCTAAAAATCTAAGCCAATATATAAAATTGATTAATCTACACAATTGAAAAATCTCAAATAAAAACTTAACTCTTAGTCTTTCTTTTCAGAAATCATTAAATTATTAATCATTATGAATTTATCAATCATATTATATCAATCTTGATGAATACTCAAAAAGGATTTTACACTATTAAATGAATTATTGTTGTTATTCATGATTATAATGATTGAACATGCCTAAGTTGAAATCATGCAAATACATGTTGTATTTTATACTTAATGTTGAAAATATTAGATATGTATGACATGTTTTTAAAATACTTAATAAGTGTAATATTGGACAAAAATAAATTCTAAAATGATAAATTAAATTAGGACAGAATAAGAAAGTTAAAATTTTTAAATACCCTTTTAGGTACGGATCGAAGAACAATTTTCATTTTTAGCCCATTCTTTGTTGCCAGCCTCCTGCGACCGAAAAGAGAAAGTACTTGTCATTTTGAAATCTCCATTAGAGCTTTTTCTAGTAAGCTTCTACCTTTTCCAACATTTTTTCACAGCTCAATGGCACCTAAAGTTGCCATCTCTGAACCCCAAAGAGGAGTGAAATGCCCTAGAACTCGAGGAGGAGCATCTTCTTCCCAGCCTTCAACTTCTAGAAGGTCAAGGAGATCTCAAGCCACTAAAAATGTAGGTAATCTCCCTTCCCAATATAATGTGAATGTTGAAGAAGAAAATATAGAAAGAAGAGAAGGAAGGGCAAAGAAGTTTGATTTGAGTAAGTTACCAAAAGAAGTTGATGGAAGAAAGGTTCCAACTACCAAATTCAAACCAAATGATTTACCAACATATTACTTTGGTAGTGAGGACAAGAAATTCAAGTTTTATACTTTAATGCTTGGAAGACCTGTTCATGTTCAAAAGAAAATTGATCTAGACTTCCTTGATAAATGCAAATCTGATATTCGATCAATGTTAAATTATCAAGAGTGAACTAATTTGATGAAGTATGAAGCACCCATCTTTAGTAGAGCTAGTCCTTATATTTTACTTCAATTGGAGGGATAACTCTTATGAGTCTATGGTAAAAGGTGTGAGAATGATCTTTGGAATAAACTTGTTATCACTAGAAGAACACCTTGGGGAAAAACTAGATGTACCAACCATAAAAGAGGAGGATAACCTGAAAAAGGAAGGAATTTTAAACAAACTATCCTCAAGTATAGCTTATACATCTACCCATACTTACATGAGAACAAAAGACTTATCGATTGAGCTAAGGATGCTTAGAAAAGTCTTAGAAAATATGTTCATGCCTAAGCTTAGAGGAACAGAGCAAGTGACAGCAAGTAAAGCCAGAGTTTTGTGGAAGTTATATACCTATCAAAAAGTAAGTTTGCCAAACCTCATGTTCACTGCATTTGGGCACTTACCACAAGGAATAGACCACATAGCTTCATATGGTGTATGGTTGTCAAAAGTCTTTGAGCATTTTCATATTCCAATCAATGGGGAATCATGCATATCCATGTCTACCTTAAACAATGACAATGTTGGAGCCATACTTCTAAAAAGAATAGGATTAAGGTTATCAGAATGTATGGAAAAAATGAGGAAAAAGAATGAAAGAGAAATGGAGGAAGGTGATGAGTTAGATAATGAGAAGAGTGATGAAGATGAAAATGAAGAGGAGTAAGAAATAGGTGAGAGAGAGAGAGAGAGCAAACAACTAACACAAGTAGTCCCATTATAGATAGATAGTTTTCACCTCCCAGAACTTCACCTAAAGTCAGTCATTCGAGGTCTTCTGCATATGCCTTATTGTCTCTAGAAGTAAAAGAATTAAGCAAGGAAGTAGGGGAACTAAAAAGAGAAGTAAAGGAAGAAATGGGAGAGTTGAGAAAAGTACAAGAAGGAATAGAGAAGAAGATAAACATTCTTCTCTCTTGGTTTGAGACTTCCCATCCCACAGAGAGTTGACCCTACTTCACCTATTGAGGATACAAAACCAACTAACAACATAGAAGAACTGACTTCCATCAGAGACACTATTCAGGGGGAGCCCACCTCTTCTAGACCACCTACAAATCCTCATACCTCTTGGAGATCTTATTCTTGTTTTGTCATATCATTTTGAGAAGAACATAACTCAGTTGTTTCAAATATTTTGTGAACTTTATGTATTTATTTCTCTATGAAATGAACAATCACAGATCAAATGACCTTAGTCTATTGTATGAATGTCTGTTCATTTATGACTTTAAGCTTCATGACATAACTGTTTATTTATGCAATATGATTTGCCACATTCATATCTACTACACTTTGTTATGATGATCCATATTTTGATGAACAACAGTTAAATTTTTTTCATGAATAAGCATGAAAAATAAGGACTATCACATAGTGCTTAATGTACAACCTAAAATGGAAAACAAATCATCATTGAAAATTATTTTGGATGTATATCAGAATTCATGATGATAGAAATATGAAGTTTCAGGAAATGAATATGTATTTATGAAAAATAATTTAGAGTCATGATGAAATTCATTTTCCAACACATCAAGCAGCTAGTAAACAAAATTAGCAAATGAAATCCTAAAAATTGAAATCACATTTAAAATAATTCAAGAAAATAGATTAAAAATGATAAAACCATTATAACTTACTGTAAAACCTAAATAGAAAATAAAAATTTAAAATAAAAAATATTTTGGATATTTTTGTATGTTTCACAGTTAGTAATGCTCATATTGTATGATTAAATGGTAATTTCACAGGTCTTTCATGAACATGAAATGCTTGAAATGGATAAATATTTTAATCTATACTTATGATATAATCCATACATGCATCATATTTTTGGATAGTACATATGATTTACATCCATTTATCATACATAATATTGAATGCTTGAGTATCATTGAATACTAAAATGTCTATGCATTTAATTTATGGATGTTCATTAAAAAAAAGTTCTCAAACAACCAACAAGTGCTCCAACAAGTGGTATGAAGAAGTAATTTTCTTTAAAAAAGTTCTCCAACAATTGACGTTCTCTAATAAGGTATTAATATGTGGTATCATGCTTAAATATCATGGTATCAACATATACAATCATGAATACAATTTTCTTTCGATGACATATCATTCTTAAACATTTCAAAAGAAACATCCTCTAGTGAAAATAATTTAAAATTAAAAGAAACAGGGGAGAAGTATAGCTTGTTGATCTTTCTTTTTGATGTTGACAAAAATGGGGAGAAGTATGGAGAAGATTTGAAAGTAAGGAGAAAATATAGGGGGAGTAACATGGAGTACATAAAGATAAATATTGAGAATGGGAGAAGTATGGAGTGGTATACAAGTAAGAAGAAAATATGGATAAATATTGAGAAAAACCATTACTCCTAATGGTACATAGTTATTCTGGAAAAAGAAGTCTCTTTGTGTTCATTTAGGAGGTGGAATTCTAGGCTTCCTTTTTGGTTTTGAAGTGGATGGCAAAAGTAATAAAGGAATTCACTTACCAAATAAAAGTATTGTCATGCCAAGAAAAGGATAATTTTAATATGTCATGACTAGTATCATTCCCCATCGAATTACAAAATTCACATTAGTTAGGGGGAGTTTATTATAAAGAGGGAAAAATATGTCATGAGAAAACTAATAGCTCATCATATGTCATGACTAGTGCCAAACTCTACATGCTTACATATCCCTATTAGTAAGGGGGAATTTGTTATTAAATCATTAGCATATCTTTTATTTATCTCAAATCTTCAAGTTTTATTATCATCAAAAAGGGGGAGAATGTTGAGTCATGCATGTATTGTGATGATGATCTACACATGTATTACAAGTGATTTTGATGACAAAAAAAACTTATACTGGATTTACACTATGTTAATGATATTGTCAATATTGGAAAACAAGAATTAGAATTATACATGTGCTGAATATATATAATTCACATTGATCTATGTACATAAATTATTCACTTTATAATAATAATGATTACATGATTATAAGAAATAGAACATGGCCTAAAAGTTGCATCTGAATTACTCATTTATACCATCAGAATACTTTTGAAGCATTTCAGAAACTTTAATAGTGCTTCAGAAACTATTTTTGCATCCTCAGAAGTCCTAATATAATTTCTCAAAAATTATAAGGCTTTCACTTAAAGTAGTTTCAAAAACTCTGAAAAAATCTTTAATTCTGATCAGGATAAAAAAAACTCTGAAACAAGCACCCAATATAGCTTTTAAATCTCTCAAACTACAACATCCAATCAACTCCTCTGAAGATAAATCAAAAACTCTTATGTCATATCAAAAACTTGTTAAACCATGTTATCTAGCTTGATTTTGATGACAAACATTCTTAACCAAGTATGTTTTGATAATGAACAAAAACATGAGTGAAACATTAAGGTACTAACATCTTATCTTCAAGAATGTTGCAGAAAGTTTTAAATCATTCAACTTGAGAATAATCTTTATGATGACAAAAGGAAGATATGAAGT
>JAYJMB010004920.1:0-12500 GCA_036873735.1 Pouteria campechiana | reverse complement strand
TTCAAAACAGAAGAGAGAACCTAGAGTAAAGATAGACTTTCTAGGTTTTGCTTGGAAGGCAGAAGTTTCTGCAGGTGGATCCAGATGGCTTATTTGATGATTAGGGTCTCTTTAGTAATCCCATTCAAAGCCATGTTCAAAGATCCTTGCAACAAATTTTTGCCTTTCTAAGAGTTGAGGATTACTTAATTTCCACTTTAGAAACTAGTGTTTTGCCCTTCTAAGAATTGAGGGTTACTTTTTCCATCTCCCTTTCATTCTGTTCATTCTACTCATCACCTTGATGCTACCTTTCTTTCTGTCAATCTTGATGCTATCCTTAGCCCCAGCTGAAGGATCAGCTACATTAATTCTCACATTCATGACAAGTAGCATTGGACAATAATTGTTTTCCCCAACAAAGGCTGCATTTTTCTGATGATGTACCTTGCTTGGTGAGGAAATTTTGAAAGATCACTCAGTTTTTGTTAATCTATTCTCATTGTTCATGCAAGTGGCTGGCTTCATCAAATACCAATCCAGCTTTTCTGGTTTGTTAACATCCAATTTGAGCGATTGGTAACATCTTCAAAGCTTCATTGCAGTTGAGAGTAAACGACTGTATGCTTCGTGGGCTCAAATGGAGCAAGCTTTTGGATCCCAACAAGAAAGGTCAATGGTGGTTATCAGGAGATGCATCCTGTAGAGTAGATAGTTTTCAGGAAGTTGCCAGTAAAATTGACCTGGAGGTTCTAGAAGCCCAGAAGCTGCTGCAGCTTGCAGCTGTGCAGAGGATGAATACAGACGCCAGGAGAGCAATCTTTTGTGTGATCATGAGTGGAGAAGATTACCTCGATGCTTTTGAGAAGATTCTGAGGTTGGATTTGCCTGGAAAGCAGGTGTGCATGTCTCACTCCTTTTTTATATCTCTCATATGTTTCTCAACACCTTCATTTCGCCTAATATTTGTTTGCATATGAATCTGTAGGATAGAGAAATCATGAGAGTCCTTGTGGAATGCTGTTTGCAAGAGAAGCTATTCAATAAGTATTACACTCTCCTGGCCTCTAAGTTATGCAGTCATGATAAGAATCACAAGTTCACCTTGCAGGTATTATATTCATGGATATTTTTTTCTCCTCTTTCTTATCTACGTTGTCATCCTTTATGGAGAATTTTTTTTGGATCAGTTTCTGTGAGCTAGACCAAAGTGGATGATAGTAGACAGTGTGATTTCTTTGGATGGCTGCGCTTTTCGTCTATCCCATGTTTGACATCCATGGTAAGAATTGGTCAGAAAAAGAATGTTTCAGTGTCATTCTAATTGCACTTTGGATTAGGAGTTCGGAAGGTGCTAACGAAGTATATTTGTGACCTGAATGAGCCTAGATTCCCAACTAAAACAGACTTGTTGGTGGAGAAAACTTTCATTGCAAAGATTGGTCAACAAGATGTTAGGTAGAAAACCCAATGCATTGATCTGGTGAAGTTAATCCACTCTCAAAATGAGAACCTTTTTTTAGACTCCCCTCGCCTACCTATAAACCATGCCCTTTCTGTCCTTACCTAACTTAGGAATTTGTTACAATGCCAACATGATTAGTAGCCACTAATATGTGTTACAAAACCTGTTGAATGATATGAAAGCCAACGTGTTCTGACATTTAAATGGATGTTTTGACCAAAAAATGCACATCGATCTTTCAAAAAATTTTCAACACAAGATGACATGTTCAGCAGGTCCAGGTGGCCATGTCTGAGGAATCTCCTTAAAGTTGCTTACGGTTGACAAGACTATGATCAGGAATAAACTCCCCATACATCCTTTTGATGCCCAAAATCAACCTCTTTTTATCTGTAGACAATTTAAATTGTAAAAGAAATGGGGGTAGCCATGTGGTAGATTGGAATATTGGAATATTGATTTCTGCCCCAGACATGCTGATTTCTATAAGAATCAAATTTTATTTCCTTGTGAGTATTTCTCTCCATATGATATCCTCTTAGAAATCACCACCCAATCATGGTGATCAAATTTGATAATGTTCTACCAATGCATGGTTTTCAACCTTGTTTGCTGTGTCATGATTTCAGTATTGCCTTTGGGACCACTTCAAAGAACTTGAAACAATGGAGCTAAACAGATCGCTAAATCTGGCAAGATTTGTGGCAGAGATGCTGTCTTCCTTCTCTCTTTCGCTTGCAGTTTTAAAAGCAGTCGATCTGAGCGATCCTAAACAGCTCACTGCAAAGCGAGTCATGCACTTCCGGATGCTTTTTGAATCTTTGTTGGAGAAGACAGAGACGCTTGTTTGGAACATGTTCACCCGCATATCAGGGGCCCCTGAGTTGGAACCGCTCAGAAACAGCCTAGAATTTTTCATTAAACACTACGTTGTGACGGCTGGCAAGCCCTTTGCTGGGAAATTCAAGATTGCCAAGAAGGCCCTCAGTAACGTTGCCGGAGTTCTGATGTGAATTTTCCATGCATGCTATTCATGATATCTCAATTTTGTTGTCCTGGAGCAGAATGTAAAGTATTTTTATAAAAAGCTCAAGATTTTCCAAAGGTATATGGTATTATTGGTGACGTTGATTTTGGGATATTCTTGTATTGGCCCATGGATTTATCTTCCAATTTCAGATAAGCCTACAAAATTTTGAAAATTATCCAATGTTTTTCAAATAAGCCAATTACCCCTTGAGTGTAGAGCAGGCGTTGTGGGTTTAGCCGAACCTTCGATATTATTGTTAAAAATAATAATAATAATAATAATTCTTACTGCCTTTCTCTTTGCCTGCGTAAGAAAGTCAAACGTTTACCCACTCAATCATCTCTCAAGTAACCAAATGTCATATTGAGTTTTTCGCCTAGTCATCCACTTTTTCAGCCTATTCTTCTGATCACTTGGTATTTATCAACTTTCTAACAACAAAAATGTCTAACGGATGGATCGGATTGCATGAATGATGATACAAAAAAGTATGTTATTAGTTGCTATGGCGGTCTATATACATTAATAAAAATATGAATGTTTTTCCTTTTCCCAATTATTTTCAATACACACTCAGGCCCAAAGAAAACTGTGTATGAACTTTTCTTAAAGGACGCTAAAGGCCTAGGACTATTCCTTATTTTTCGTGTTATATGCAATATTGCCAATTACATACAAGTCGATCTGAAATTGAAAGATAAATTTATTGGCCAAAGTAAAAATTTGCCACCAAGCTTCGTAGTGCATTCTAAATGCGCCCAGGACATAAAATAAACTTGTAAAATCTCATGCAGAGTTGAATCCGTGCATTAATTTGTGTTGGATTCATACATGCGCCGTTGAGTCCGTTCAGAGTCTTGAAAAACAACAAAATAAGACATACCACCCATATGGACCATCATTCTGGGTCTCTGAAATTTGTTACAAAACCCGCAATCAAATGAAATCTTAACCTTAATACCCAGATAGCAAAATCCAATAGAATAACATCTCTTCATATTTCCTTGGGCAGGAGGCAACAATGCTCTCAGAGCAACAGAAGAAACAAAAAAGAAATGGAAGAAACAAGAAGCGGCCACCCTTACTCAACTAAATGCAATCCAAGACATTATTAGGGTACAACTAAAGAGAATTTCTTTTGACATATAAATTCATCATCTAATCGCCTGAAAGAGGCCTCTCTCATTTCATTCATTTGGCACTGGCGAGCTGGGTGCGGAGAAGCTTGGCAGCTGCAACCATGTTCGTGAGGGCAGGGTTGACCTCACCATACTTGCGAGTCTTCAGCCCACAGTCAGGGTTGACCCACAGGATATTTGTCTCCAGCACAGCAAGCATCTTGTTGATGCGATCAGCGATCTCTTCCGTGGATGGAATTCTGGGGGAGTGGATGTCATACACACCAGGGCCAATGCCAGCACCATATTTCACGCCCTCACGGAAGACGGACAAGAGCTTCTCATCCGAGCGGGAGTTCTCAATTGTGATCACATCAGCATCCATGTCAATGATGGAGTGAATTATGTCGTTGAAGTTGGAGTAGCACATATGGGTGTGGATCTGCAGGATGGAAGGGCATGCATGAGGCAATCAGTAAGTAATATATAAAATAATTACACAGGCTGGTTTGCACAATTTGGAAGAAGAAATCAGGATGACAACTTCCAGGTATGGCTGAGAGATATGTCTCCCCTGACATTTCAAGCATGGGGTTTTAAATTCTGGACCGGTAAAGCCAGGGTGTTGTGAGAATAGAAGGTATGGAATGCATGCATAAATCATAATGAATGAGGAGAAAGCAGACAAACCTGGGTAGTGTCTTTCACACCACAGTTAGTGATACGGAAGGAATGCACAGCCCAGTCCAAGTAGAATGCTTGCTCTGACTTCCGTAGGGGCAGGCCCTCTCTCAAAGCAGCCTCATCAATTTGGATAACCTGCAATTGTCACCAAAGAGAAAATAGAATCAAATATTTTGAGAAAGGATCCCACAAAGGAATCTATGAAACTTCAATGCAAAATGAAGGGTCACAAACCTGAATACCAGCAGCTTCAAGATCCTCGACTTCATCCTTAATGGCCAAAGCAATCTGGTAGCATGTCTCGAATCTGATAACATTCAGCAGCCACATCAAATACACTAAATGCCAAAAGATGCCACGCACCTGCTGGCACTTTTACTCGACCCTTGCTTAGAAGGGCCAGTAGAGAATCCAAATCTCTAATTACAGTGGGCATCCATTGTGAACACATGCTCAAGTAAACCATCAGATGATAAGGAGAAGTCCCATTAGGTTTCCGTTGAACATGGAGCTGTCATATCCCATTAATATCAAACAAACAGCACAAGATGGATGCATTAACAAACATCACTTGCTTACCATCAAGCAATTATACAATCTCTAGTGCAAAATGAAGGGAAGGAAAAAATTAAAGCCAAAGTGGGGAATAGTGGCACAGCCAGGCTTACCTTGGTTGGTCATTTCTGACAAATGACCAGTTGAGAATAGTGACTGGACCAGTCAACATTCCCTTCATTGGGCGAGGGGTCATGCTCTGGGCCATGCTCGACCAGAACACAGTCATGGCCTTGGGGCGGCTCACGTCACCATAGATGATGGGTGGCTTGACACAACGGGAACCATATGATTGCACCCAACCATTGACAGTGAAGGCAAACCCTTGCAACTGCTCCCCAAAGTACTCAACCATATCATTCCTCTGCACGAGAAGGTAATGTTTAGATAGATTAATGCATTTATTTTCCCTTCCAAAGCAACAGCACAATTTTCTGCCAATATGCTAAAAGAATATGCTCACCTCTGGCTCACCATGCACCAAGACATCAATGTCCAGCTCTTCCTGCAGCTTCACAACTTTGTTAATCTCCTCCTTGATGGCCTTCACATACTCCTCTTCGGAGATCCTGTAGATATCCAACAACAAAAAATTACATGATGAAAATCTACCTTTTGTTTCACAAGAATTTTAAAAGAAAACATATATATAATCACTGACTTGTTTGCCTTGTACTCCCTGCGCACCCTCCTGAGGTCCATGGTCTGGGGGAAGGACCCAATGGTTGTTGTTGGTAGGACTGGAAGATTTAGCTTCTTTTGCTGTGCATCCAACCTGGCACTAACATTTGTAGCACGGCGGTGATCTGAGCCCCTCAGAGCAGCAGCCTGTGGTGACCAACACAGCATTTGAACAATTTTTTTCTTATTTCTATTATGCAAGATATTGTTTGGAAATAAATCCAGATTAAGCACAGTACTTACAGCCTTCTGAACTGCCTCATTCGTAACCCTTGGGGAGGCTTTCCTGGAAGCCTGGGCAGCTGCATTGGCTGAGAAGAATGCCTGAAGATGATCACAAACAGTGAGGAACAATTATTCAAATGATTATCTGTTTGTTTTGGCAAATGATGAGTCCTTTTGCTTAAAAAGACTCATGAAGTTCAAATTCAAACTCCAGAAAACAGATTAGCAAAGACATAATTTTCGGGCAATAGTCCCTGCTTGCTAATATTAGAACACAAAAGTATTGATAATAAAATACTGTGGCAGTACAAGTCTAGAACACCTCTCCAGCAAGGACTGCCATGTGTGCTGCACCTGAGGCAGTCAAGCCAAACATACATGCTGAATGTAGGATCATTGGATTTGCTTTTTCAAGAATCCATATTGAATGGGCAGATTTGGGCCCTTTGACAGCTGGACCTACGGATTTTGACCAACCATAATAACCAATGAGGTCCCAATGTGCAAAGCCGCATAGCCCAAAATTTCACACTTCACATATTGCAAAGTGCTGGGGAAAGTATATCTTGCAATCAGGCTACTTAAGAAGCCATGAAATTGGTAGGAGATGTGCAGCTTCTAAACCTATCTTGGGTGATGTAACAACTAGCATAAGATACAAGAATGTTTGGAAAGGATGACAACCAACCTCATCCTTCTCACCAGCCAAAGCCTTTGCCAAGGCATTGACTTCAACCACCTTTTGAGCTGCAAATGCCAACCATGACTTGATCTCATCATCCAGTTTGGTCTCATTTACCAAATCGACAGAAGTGTGGAGGAGAGAACACGAAGTAGAGACCACAAGCTTATCTATAGAACAAACACAACAGTTAGTAGGACATTACCAGAAATATTTTCAATCATGAAATGAATGCAAGAACATATACCTTTGCCCACAATGGCCTCAAGTGCCTGCAGAGAGCTGAGAGAAGCAGCCAAGTCATTGGCCCAAATATTCCTCCCATCAACCACACCAGCAAAAAGGAATTTGCCGGATGGGAATCCAGCACTCTTGATCAAATCAATGGTCTTAGTTCCACGTACCAGATCAAATCCAAACCCAGATACGGAATTCAAAGCAGTGATGGTTCTGAAATGCACATCAAAAGGAAAGTGAATGGACTCAATAATCTATACTTCCCAGATCACAAAATGTATTATGTGAATAAAGTATGTCCATACTTGTAAGCCTCGGCAGGGATATCAGCAAAGTAGGTCTCAATGACCACGTTCAAACCAGAAAGTGAAGATTCAAGCTCAGCATAAGCATGAGTGAACGCTTGTAGTTGATGAGCATCAAGATCCAACACAAGGGTGGGCTCATCAAATTGAATCCATGAAGCACCAGCAGCCTTCAGTTCAGCCACAACCTCCCTGCATACAGATTTAAAAAAAAAAAAAGGATTTAGACAATCATATAAAGGAAGAGACAGAAACCATGAGAATCAATGTGAAGTTCAAATGCTTACTTGTAGACAGGAAGAATGCTTCTCAGCAATGACAGAGTAGAGAAGGATTTCTCCACACCTTTTGCAGGTTTTGACAGCAACAAATATGAAACAGGGCCAATGAGGACTGGGACAGTATCAACTCCCAGCTGCAATAGAGGTAAAAAGGAAGAAACTGAGCAAGAACATACAAATATTCCAACAAACACACAAATTGCAGGTACATACAAATGCTTTCAATTTCATTACATGACAAGGTCTCTCAGCTCTTTCAAATGCACCATTGGAGGAAAAATAACAAACAGTTCAAATTGCAAATACCCTGAAAGTTTCACAAGTAGTGAAACTTCCAGCGCCAGCTGACAGCATTAATTGCTAAAGCACACCTTCTCCCCATTTAGAGCAGGTTTACTCACACGATCTCCCTACATTTCAAAACTTATACTCACACCATAACAACACATATCTAAAGCATAAACATGCAAGATTTCAAGCACGAGAGCATCTTGCATGCAGGAATCTATGTTCCCCAAATTCTATAATAATTTTTCTTATCATTTACTCAGCGTCCTTAAGTGTACAAGTGATGCCAATTCATAGTTTTTCATTCTAGATTCACAAGTTTTTTTTCCCTGTCAGATTTTGGCATAAAAAACAAACAAGATGAAACTCAAAAGAACTAATAAGAAGGATGACATATACCCCCTTAGCCTCCTTGTACTCATTCACTGCCTTGCGAGAAGCATATGAGAACTTGGTGTCAGGTGCCAACTCAGGAACAATGAAATGGCTGCATCAAATAGCACAAATATTAAGCATGACGTAATGAGTAGAAATCTTGTTATAAAGAAAGAAAATTTCATTCACATCAACTAAAAATGCATAACACCAAAACAAAATAGCCAGGTTTGAGATAAGTTGATGGCTTACTAGTTGGTATCAAACCACTTGGTCATTTCCATGGCAGGTAAAGTGGCATTACCCCGAGCCATGGAGAAGTAGATATCAAACCCGATTTCTCCACCAGTCCAGCCATATCTAGGAGGCACAGCCCCAACCAATGCTGTGGTATCAAGAACCTGATCATAGTATGAGAAAGTGTTGCTAGGAATGTACTTGATCCCAGCACCAGACATCTGTTTCCAGATAGAACTCCTGAGATCTGCAGCAACCTTCTGCAAATCATCGGCGCTGCTCTTCCCATCCCAAAAGGACTCCAATGCAAACTTGAGTTCTCTCTTAGGCCCCATGCGAGGATATCCAACAATGTGGGACGCCATTGTTCTGTTTCAGGAAACACAAGGAAGGATCAGTCTCCAGCGACCCACATTCAAAATCATTTACAATTTTTTTCTGATAATTAAGCAACATCAACAAAATCAAATATTTGGAATGAAAATGGGGCAGTCAATGCTTTGACCATCATAGCTAATCAGTAATCATGACCAATCCCACAAAGTTAACAGTTGAAAAAGTTTTACAAGAAATAATTTCAGATTCAGTAAAAGGAAAAAGAAAAATCTACAGAAATAGTGGAAATTTTGAAGAGCAACATATACTTTGGTTGAGTTTCTCTTTCTAATCAATAAACAATCATCAAGCATATCTTTCCTGCCAGTTAAAGAACTGTGATAATTAAGCATTAACAAGATAAAAGGTTCAACTTATTCTAACGGAGCATTAATTCATGAGATGCCAGATATTTGAAAATAGGTGAGTACATGAATCTACGTGTGGTTCTGTTCAAATTAACCATTGACACTTGCAGAAAAAGAGCTTTCTGATTCCAACAGAAATGAGAATAAAGATGGTAAGACATGCCTGCATTGTAGCAAAAGGAATGCAAATAATCATATTTTATGAGAAAAACAAATCAAGATCCATATATCTTATGCCAGGAAAAATTTGAAAGACAAAAAAAAAAAGCGAGAACAAACCAATCTTGAGGGTAGAACTTTGCTAAAGAGAGTACACCATACCATTATCCACATCAATCCAACTTGGTGAGCCACAACACATAAGGGGACAACATTTATCAAAATTTGATTTTCCAATAACGACTGGCTCACTTTGTGGGCACAAATCCAATGATAGCAACAATATAAAAAAATAAAATAAATGAGTAATCATACAGGGCATGGTTGTATTTGGGTAAATCGTGTAAATATGAGCGCAAAAGAAATATTTTACTCCCTCCATTGAATTTACATGACATTTTGCGGGTGCTTCTTTAAAACTTTTCTTCGCGTAGTGTGACAAAGACTGACATCAACCCACTTTTCCCACCATTACACATCCTTTAAAAAAGAAAACAAAACAAAAAAAACAAAAAAAAAAAACAGATAGAGAGAGGCATCATCTTTATTATCGTTTAATTAATATAACATTGAGGGATGGTGACTTCAAATTTTTTACTTTAGTGTGTTATAGAGATAACCTAATAATTATACTTTTTTCAATCATTACATATTATTCCAGTCAAAAAGTGTATTTATTTTACTTTTATTTACTTTTTCTTTCATCACTCTTTAAAGCATTAATATCATTCCCAAACCATTTTCAATAAAAAATTTCATTGTTATCCATCAACACCATTACCCACCTCCCTCTATCCGTAAAAACCTGCTTTTTTATTTATTTTTCTCATCAAAACCCTCTGACTATTGTCTTTATTCACTTTTCAGCCAATATCACCCTTCTTTGCACCATTTGCATTTCCTTTCACATTTACCGCGCGCCTCACAGGCATTTCGCAAACACGGATCTGCAAGCCAAATCTTAATAGTTGCATTGACATACAGATCAAAATCAACAAATAAAATGATGTCCAAAGATCTGCAAAGCGAACATACATAATAGAAATCAGATCTGAAGTGCGAAGTACAGAGAACTACAGACCGTCCAATAAACATCAAAAGAACATTCAAAAACCAATGAAAAAATGAACAATTCAAAAGGATTCCTCAACGATCTGGATCCAGATCTGAGAATCTCCTTATATCCGGATCCAGATCTACAGCTCAAAATCACAAATGGAAGTAAATTAAATCAAAAGCACGACAAAGGGTGAAAAACCCCGATGCGAATATCAGAACAAGACAAAGCCGAATGATGCCATAGAAAACAACAGTGTGTGAACTCACCACTAGCAGATCTTTCAAGTATACACAAGAGCTGTAGAACAACAGCCTCGAAAAATTGTGAATCCGAAGCCGGAAAAGACGTAAATCTTACTATAAACCAAGTATACGAAAAAGGAAATTATGTGAAGAAGCTCTGGATCAGATCCAGACAGTCAAACTAAGACAGAAAAAGCTAGAAAAAATCAGCGCTGTGCAGCACGAATATTGCTCGGGAAAAGCAAACTCCAAACCGGAAAATCGAGAAAATGAAATCGACGAGAAGGAAATAAGAAGGCGAATGGAGGAGAATGACGATAGAAGAGGAAGAAAAAGCGTACCGTTCGGAGGAAGAACCGGTAAGTGTCTTAGACTTCTTCTTCTTCAATCCGAGATGGGGAGAAGAGAGAGGCGCGAGGGAGAACGAGGGATCCGCTACGATTTATAGAACGAGTAGGGTTGGTGGATCTAAGTAGCCAGATTGTTAATTTCAGTGGACTATTTTGTACTCTTCGAGCTTACCTTAAAATGGTAGTCCACTATTACACCTGTCGTCCAATGATATCCCCGATGCTAGTAAAGGCTGTGTTTAGGTTGGTAACATAATTTTAAAAAATCGCATTTTCTAATTGTTTGCCCTTTTTAATTAAGATAATTTTTAACTAATTTAATAATCCTACTCTCTTTTAAATTATTATAGATATTTTCAATCATTATCTTTAATTTTATATTTAAAAATGTTATCATTTTGTCACTATCCACTTAATCTTCAATTACTATCCTTATCCTATTATATCATTTTCTCTTTTTTATACATATTACTTTCCCTCTTCTTCATCATTTCTCTTCTCAGTTCCAAATGTACCAAGCATGTCTAATTTCATTTGCAGAATTGAGTGCTTAAAATCATACCATATATTTGATTGCTGAGTGGGGCTTTTTCATCGGCAATAGCGGCACACAAGCAAACACCAGAGGTAATTGGTAGCATAAATTGTAAAGGAATAGAAGAAAAAAAAAACTTCCATAAATTTAATTTATTAGAGGTTGATTTTACATATGTTTTCTATATTAAATCTATGTTTTTCCATTATTATATGTATTTTTAATTTTGCATCCTTATTTATTTTAACATTATTTATGTCACACCTGACATCATTTCATATATTACTTACATTTCCTTCCCTTTTTTTTTTTTTCATTCAACCAATTTCACCGGCAAAGTATTCATTTATAAGACTCACCTTGCGGTGAATGTCTGTCGGGCAATAACCGTGGCTTGAAAATTACCATTTCAGTGCCAAAGCCCGGCAGAGGGATGAAGCCGCCAACGCGTTGGGAAGCGCACAATGCACGTGAGTTGCGCGCCGCAGCCCCACGAGTTTTGGGCACGGTTTCCGTCCTCCCGCGGGACTGCCGACTTTAATCATTTATTAATTTCAGATTTTGGCTAATTTCGTTCTTTTGGTTGTTATTTTGCTGTCGTTAGTAATAAGTTAATACATATATTTTTGTGGCGTGGGGGGGTAGGAATTGGTGCGGAGAGTTGGTGAGATTGTAGTGGTGGGCCACGATTCTACCGCAAATCTGGTAGACGTCTGCCGTCTCAGCTTTGTAGACCTGTAATTATAGAAAAGCCCTTGCAATCTGAGCCTGAAGGGGTGCAATAGAATTCTTATTCACCAGTAGGTGGGGTGGGCCACCCATCCTCCATGAATTAAAAAAATATCGACGCAGCGAGGACAATACATCGCCGACAGACATTGAGAAATACAAGGTTTTCTCAGATTGGTACCCAACGAGTGAGCAATTTAAAATCCGTGTCCAAATTTTATATTCCAATTCCCAATGGCACCGGACGTTGCCGGGCACCGGGATCCATTTTTTTCTGACAAAAATACCCCTGCTTCCTTCCAGTCCGCCATTGCCAACCTGAGGAAGGATGGTGATGAGAGCAATGACGAGCCTGGGTAGCAGCTCGCCTCCCACGGATCCCACCATCTGAAGCAGGCTGCCTTACGATCTATTGGAGCACATCTTACACTCCTCCCTCTCAAGATGCCGCTGGCCTTCTGACGCCCCTGCAAGCACTTCGACGGCTGCAATTTATGGGCGATCATATGGCTGCGAAAGAGTTTCTTGCCGAAAAAAAAA
>JAYJMB010004919.1:0-12502 GCA_036873735.1 Pouteria campechiana | reverse complement strand
GCACCTCAACTATCAGATGAGAGGCTGGTAACTCTAAAACTAGTCTCTCCACCAACAAATTCCAAGAATGGAGGAGCTAATCTAGAAGCAAAGGAAGAAGCAACAACTCCAGAATCTAATAACAAGGAAGGTATATGTAGCACCCCATCGGCCCACACCACCCCCAGCCGATGGTTGCTACATATTTATACATGAATGTGCTGGCCAATGTATAATTTTTTTAAAAAAAATTTTGGTAGCACCTCCCCCAAGATCGAGTAATATGAAGGAAAAAGAACTATCTGCGCAGCATACCTGATAAGCATTTCAATATCATAGCGTATGAGAACAACTAATGTTTATCATTTTTTTAATCAAAATTTATATACATCTCATCAAAAATATATATATTTATTTATTTTCAAATTAACTTATTTTAGACAACTTAACTTCTGCTTTATTCAACTCCTTTAATATGTCTCATTGACAGTATAATATTAAATCATGATTTAACATTAAAATTTATCATTTATCGAATAATTCTAAAGCCCAATTAGTTTTACCACTCAGTATTTATCATTTACACTTTAATTCACACTTAATTAAATTAAAGTTTATAAACTTACCAAACTTCACTTATTACCATACCTTAATATATTAATATGGTCTTAGACCAAAATTCAAGGGCTTACAGTATACCAAACCAAAATAATGGGGGAGGAATACCAAACCTTGATGAAGATTATGCTAATAGCAATCAATTAGAACCAAACAACAAGTACTCTCCTTCTGAATATGTGCTACTCACTGACCAGGGAGAACCAGAAAGTTATCAAGATGCAATGGATAGTCAGCACAAGGCGAAATGGATGAAAGTCATGCAAGAAGAATGAAGTCCCTACAAGATAATCATACTTATGACTTGGTGAAATTGCCCCAAGGAAGGAAAATACTTCAAAAAATAAGTATTCAAACTGAAGTCTGGAGAAAGCAGCTCACAACCAAGATACAAAGCAAGGTTGTTTGTGAAAGGGTTCAAGCAGAAAAAGGCATCAACTTCGATGAAATATTTTCACCCATGATAAAAAATGTCTTTCATCTAAACTTTTTTGGATTAACAGCTCATATGAACTTGGAAGTTGAACAGCTTGAGGTGAAAACTGCATTCTTACATGGTGATTTGCAAGAGAAGATATACATGGAGTAGCCTAAAGGGTTTAAAGTCAAAGGAAAAGAAAAGCTCATGTGCAGACTGAAGAAGAGCTTATATGGGCTCAAGCAAGTACTAAGGCAATGGTACAAGAAGTTGGGCTAGAATGGGTACAAATGAACCACCGTAGATTATTATATCTATACAAAAAAATTTACTGAGGGTGATTCTATTATTCTCTTACTTTACGTTGATGATATGCTAATTGTTGGACATGATAATATCAAATTAGCATGTTTGTAAATGAGTTAAGCAAGTCTTTTGCAATGAAGGATTTGGGATTGACAAAGCAGATTCTTGAAGTGAAAATATTCTGAGATAGACAAAATCATAGAATTTGGCTATCTTAAGAATAATAAATTAAAAAGATTCTTGAAAGATTCATTATCCACAGTGCCAAACTTGTAAGCTCTCCACTTGCTAGTCACTTTAAACTCAATCTTAAACAATATTCAGTAAGTGAGAAAGAAAAGACAAAAATAAAGAATGTGCCATATTCATTGGCAGTTGGGAGTTTAATATATGCAATGGTGTACACAAGACCTAACATTGCTCATACTGTTAGTTTAGTCAGTCGGTTTCTCTCAAATCTAGGAAAGCAACATTGGGCAGCAGTCAAATGGATACTCAGGTATCTAAAAGGTACTTCTTACACATATTTATTTTTTGGCAATGGTAAACCTATGTTAGAAGACTTTATAGATGCAGACTTGGGTAGAGATGGGAATACCAAAAAATTCACATCTTGATACCTAATAACTTTTGTAAGGGGAGCAGTTGCATGACAATCTCGATTACAGAAATGTGTTGCCTTATCCACTACAGAAGCAGAATATATTGCAATTACATAAGCATGCAAGGAGATCTTGTGGATGAAGAAATTCCTCCAAGAACTTGGATAGAAGAAAGAGAACTATGTCATACATTGTGACAATCAGAGTAGGATCCACCTCAGCAAAAGTGCAACTTTTCATTCTAGATCAAAACACATTAACATAAGGTATCACTATATACGTGATGTGTTAGAAAGGAAGCTTTTACAAATTAAAAAAATATATACTAACAACAATGGGGCGAATATGATGACAAAAGCACTTTTAAGTGCAAAACTAGAATTGTACAAAGATGAACTGGTTTAACATATTCTCCAAATATGTCATAAGGGGGAGATTTGATGGGTCCCTCCATATTTGGAAGGACATGAATATCCTACCAAAAGCCACCAAAATTTAAGCTCCAAAGTCAAAATGGTGGGTCCTTTCATAAGTTGCATTTGGAGATGAAAACGGTAAGGTGACAGGCAATAATAGGTGCATCAAATGCTGCTAGTTACAAATGTCAAATAAGAGCTATGGTTTTCTCCAACCATGATGAAGCTGCCAACGTAGAAGCAGCACCGAAACCCCGAAAGTAGCAACACCAAAAGGTAGAGTGCTGAGAGCAGCAGCAACGCCAAAAAATGCACTAAATGAAGGTGAGAGCAATTTTGGTATTAATTCCCTCCTCAATGTCCTTCCCAAACAGTAGTCTCCCTGTTAGATTTTAGTTTATTTTCTCTTTTGTAAAAGAGTGAGAAATGTGTGTGTAAATTGTGTTATCTACCTTCGGATGAAACCATTGTAACTCGTTTTTCTCAACAAAGTCTCCTTCAGACAAAACCATTGTAACCCATTTTTTAAACAAGAGTCTCCCAATAGTTTCACTAGAGAGAAAGACGATAAGGCTTCACGCAAGATCGATGCATGTAATAGATTCTATCTTTATGGTATATACTTTTCCTTTTGATTAAAGAAGGCAACAAAGAATAGGTATTGCTATTTCCATACATTACATTCAAAATATTCCACTGAAGGTTTCTTAGGAGTTGCAATCTATCTTGCATGAGATTAATAAGCCACCAAGAGATGGCCATGGTGATGACAAATCCACATCAAAGGCCAGTTTCTTTTGCACATTACAATTTCTCATTAAGGTTAACCAAAACCAACTGTTAACAGATAAAAAGAAAGATAAGTGGAAATACACATTCCTAAATAAGCCAAATGCAACTGAGCCACAATTTTCAAGAATGAGCAAGTTTGCAATTTTGCAGACAGAAAATTAATTCTGTAGTTGGCTGCTTATATGCATTACCTTTGATCCAAGCATGAATGAAAAAAAAAAAAGAAAAGAAGGGTCAAATTGGCATGGAACATTTGACTGGCGTAGCTGTTGCATTGCATATTGCATAAGTTAACTAGAACTGCTGCTCACTTACTGAAATACAACTAAATTCTATCCCCATCAATCTGGGATTTTGAAGTCGAA
The DNA here is from genome assembly GCA_036873735.1 of Pouteria campechiana. Classification (NCBI taxonomy): domain Eukaryota; kingdom Viridiplantae; phylum Streptophyta; class Magnoliopsida; order Ericales; family Sapotaceae; genus Pouteria; species Pouteria campechiana. Next base: position 9,006 of record JAYJMB010004919.1, on the reverse strand, counting down.
ACCTGCAGAAAAATACACTGGACCAACCTTGGATCCTTCACGAGAATTCCAATCTCCTTCTGACCTTCTCAGCAGACACGTCTCATTTAAGTACTCATGGAAGCAAAAACACCTCCTCGCCACCGAATGCCTTGAGATAGTTCACAAGTGGGATGACTGCACCTGACATCATCCAGGCCGCAGTTGGAAATGAACAGGTTGACAGGCTTCACACCATTTTTTTGAACCATTATCATAATCATGAGATGCAGCAAACAAATTGTTCAAAATTAATGAATATAATGATCTGTTCCGTCTCTAACATTTAGCAGCTGTGACCCAAAGAGACCCTCATAAATTTTCAGTACATCCAGGGTCTCTGATTCATACCTTACAACAAAATTCTTCAAGAACTTCTCCTCACTCATGATAAAACTGTTCACGGAGATCTTATATTTCTTAATGAAACCCTTGGAAGCCAAAAATTGAAGAAACCTATGCCTGGATATAACCCTTTTCTCCAAGCTAAGAAGCAAGAGGGTGGGGTGGATCGAAACGTGAGGAGGACTCCATCCCAATTCCTTTGTCAAGTAATGAAAACCTTTACTAATCTTCTCCTCCGACAGGCCCATGCAGGATGGTTGCTTACGGAGAAGCGACGGTACTTCTTTAGCAGAAAACCCCAAGCTTGTATAGAGCTTGAGTTTGGCATCCCATTTCTGACGGCTCAAGCTCATAATTCTCAAGACTGCTTTCAGAAATAAACTTGACTGTGGTTTGAACCCCATTCCTTTGACCATGTCCACAGCCTCATTAAACCGATCGGATTTCCAGCCTACTGGCCGTGGATGTTTCATAAATAGTTTGAAAATGTGGTGATTCGGGACACCACATTCCCTCAGAATGTTCAGATTGGTGGACAATATTCTTCCCCTGGTACTCATATTTTGCCAACAAATTGCTATTTTTCTGTCCAACCAAGAAAGAAGCCATGCATCTTCAAATGCATAAATACCATCGAGCATTTCTTCCCTCACGATGAGTACCCATATCGTGTAATATCAAATGGTAGCTCCAAGGAAGATGATCACTTTGATAGTTAAGCGCCAAGTCACCAGCACTCAAAGAGGAATGATTTTTTAGGATATCAATTTTTTGAGGGTGTTTTACCCAACATTTAAAGAACCTACCAGGGGTAATGAAAACAAGAATATAAAGATGGCTACCATTAAAAAATCTGTTGCCCAAGGGGCATGAAACAACAAACGGTGTTGAAATGGAGCAATCTCTTCATGGCCACTATGCAATGCCCACACAAAGGTGCCTCTGTTCATTTAAGTAGAAAACCTTCGCTATTTTTCACTCAAAAGTATGATGGTCAGATTCAAATGGCAGTTAGAATCCAAGCTGACTGATCTGTTTGCCAAGGATGTCTCTGCTCATTCAAGTAGAAAACTTTCCTATTTTTACTCAAAAGTTCTACGTTCAGATACAAATGTCAGTTAGGAAAACCATCAAAAACCAACTCGTGCCTCCCAGGGCAGAGGAAACGAAAAAACGCATAAGAAATACAGGGGGAAGGAAGATTTGAAAAATATTTCATGTTGAGAGTTTTTTACTTCGCTTCTTTGCATTCTTGGCAATGGCATCACATATTTCCCTCTTGCGCTTGTTTTCTTGGCTCTTGCTTGCAGAACTCTTTGTTTCCAAAGCTCTCTTAACAAAGAACTTCAGCCTCCACAAAGTTGATTCACTCTGCATCATGAGGAAACATGCAAACAAGTTACCAAAACCGTTGAAAGTCAATGCATACACCAAACTGGAATCATGGATCCAATTTCCAGCCACTGCGCTCCCAAATGACCTTGGTTGTGTGCTTTTACGACATATTTGGAACATAATCACATCAGTATTCGCTAATATATTGGTTGAGCAAAACTGTGTTAACTGAAAAGCATTTGGAATAGCCAACAAGAAAAACCCAAATGAAATGCCTCTTTTTAGCTTTCTGCTGCAGAGCAAAAGACCTGAGTCACCTGACCATTTCACTGGGGCACAATTTGTAAATAAACTTTCCATCTTTCCATAAACCAAAGGTATTTTAATGCTGATTGCTAAGCCTAGCCTCTGGTTTTGTAAAGACATTTGACTGGTGGGTTGAACTTAGAAATCGGGAGAAATAGCTTTCTTCATTTGGACTTTAAGAACCCTGTTCGGAAGTGCAACAAATTTCATGTTGCCGAGTGGTGACCTGAGCATCCATGTCAATTTCCACCTCCTGTGCTGTAGCTTGGAAGCATGGATTCTTCCGAGCAATGATTTCCAGTGCTTTGTTAAGATCTTCAGGAGATAATCGGCCAAGGCCTGATCCAAGTTTTCTCTTCTCTTCTGTTGTCATTTTCCTACAAAGATTATACCACAGCTACTATCAACAAACTACCAACAGAACCACAGTGCAAGAACCAATTGCTGGGATACTAGGTAACAATGAAAACAGAAAGAACGAAAGCAGAAAGCATAAAAACAGGAAACTGAACCAGGATTACAGTATCCTTTTCAGTTTCAAGGATACAAATCCCTAGTTTCAGACTTTCAGTGATCCAGGTCATTGGTTGGCCCTACAGTAGATGCTCATTGCCAAAAGCTAGCTTCAACAACATAATTCTCCCTTCCTGTGAAAGATGGCTAAGAATAAAAGCAACTGTCGCATTCACTGAACAAAGGTTAAAAATTGGTAGCTGGGACCTTCCAACGTTGGAGAATTGGGACACAGGAAATCCATAGTGGGCCACACTAGGACAATGATCAGGATCACCAAAAAACTGGCCAAATCGAGCACACTACGCATATAACATGCTATGAAAACTATCATTAATCCATATTCTATTAAGGAAGGAGCATCTGAAACAAACCTGCATTTATTCACCACTGTTTCTCTTAGTTCCTCTATTTGCAAATTGAGCTCATGCAGCTGAAACATGAAAATTCCATGTCAATGAAAGTTATATCTGTCTTCATGATCAGAGTTCATGACATTCAATAATAGGCAAATGACATAATTATACAAACAAAACTGTGCTACTTGACAACTTAACCTGCTTTAAAATATTCCACAGCTTTAGAAAGTATCTGGGGTCTGATATTTAGAGAAAGAACAGGAAAAATTAAAGATAGGATTGTTCATAGATGAGCCCTACGCTTCCAAAAATACTCCATGTGTGCCAGGGCACATATGGAAAGATTGATGTATAAGCCACACAATTTTAGGCCTTGACTGCTAAAGTAAACAACATGGAAAGACAATTCTCTTATCGAACAGAAATCAAGTAGTTCATCCATTCAGGATTTGAATTATGAAAATCTACACCAACAAGCTGGAATTCATACCAGTGTTCATATCTGCCTTCACATGGTCAGTTAACTCAGACAGTCAGACAGACCGGATTTATCTCATTTCAACTCAGTTTAACTCAAAGGTAAAAATGTCTTTTACTTAATACTTACTAGCAGTCAAACCAAACTATTTGACCAATTGATAGGCTTAGATGCCAATCTAACAGCTGAGCCAAACCTTTTAAATGTAGGGGCCCATATAGAAAGGAGATTATTAAGTCAATAACCCTCAAAAACATAGGAAAGCAAAACAACTCAACACATCACTTCCAACTTTTCTGCACCATGCTAATTTTTGAGCTACTCGTTCTGCATTTACTATAGCATGTGAAATTGGCATGCACCATCCATATATGCATACAAAAATTGTCCTCTGATCAAAGCATTTAAGTTGTGAGTCCATTGACGTGTAGAGCATAGCATCATCAGTCCTAACTGAGATAGTGAAGTTTCTGGGGCATATCTGAATTCCAGTATATCTGTATGCATCCCAATTTTCTGGCCATGCTTGACCATTTGACTAGTTTCCATCCATTTGATGGCCCACTAATCAGATAATTGAAATTGTTAAATCAGTGCTTCTCAGTCTATGTTCTGTCTACAGGAATTTCGACAACCTAGATTGGCAAGCATGCATCCAGTTTAAATGGTGCATATGTAACCCTAACGACAATTTATACGGCATTGATAATCCAAAGCTTAGTCTTGCCTAAAGCTGTTGTGCCCTTTTGATTCACTTGTAGGCAGCTCTGAAAACAATGTACCTCATTGCTGATGTCTCTTGCCATCTTTGCAGTAGCAGCCTCCTGAGCAATCTGCATATCAAGATTTGCCTCTGATTCCTCTTCTTTTTGTCTTGTCTCCTGCATAGAACAAATGTTGGACGGTGTAAAATCCTGCTAGTGAAAAAAATAAGACGCCTCTGTCTATTAACAAGGAAAAGGCAATGGCTAATAATAAACATGCATTGGCACTAATGGCCATTAATAAACATGTAGGAACGTTCTTATGTATCATCATGAGTACTGTGCCAATATCAAGGCCCTTAAAGCAAGGTCATAAGTCATAAATGGGTGCAATATCCAGGTTGTTCGTAAGATTAGGCAACAAGGCAATGTGTCCTATGACCCAAAATATAGATGGCCTCACTCCTCCAAATTCAACCCACCAACAAATGGCACTTGTTTTTGAGGCTAAAGCTTATCCATGCCAGGGAAGGACTAGTGAAATGTCTGAGTCAGGCAACCGGTTGCATTTGCATACATAGGGATATGCCACATGGTCACCCATCAACATGCTGATGACCTGAAAGAATATTCACAACAAGGTTTAGCCAAACCAACCAATGTTAACAAGAGTGCAAGCTTTACCTCTTCAATAACTTTCGGTAACAGTATCAGCCACTTCTCTTCAAATTTATCCAATAATGTTTTTGCCATTACATGGAAATCATTCTTCTCCTCATTGTATGTCATCGCATTCTTGAAAACCAGTCTCACATCAGCACAAATTTCCCTTACATTATTATATCCAGTCCCATCCTTAGCCTCCATCTGATTCTTTATAGTGCTGAAATCCATTGGTTTTTGAATAACCTGAAGGACAGTAGTGTCAGAGTACAATGAATATAGGCCTGAGGCAATCCTTGTTGAAACTTAACTAAGATAATCAATTGGTTAGCAAAGTAACAAAGATGATGCACTTCAAGAAAGAAGAAATAAATATGATTTGAAAAATGGTTATGTTAAAGCAGTAAACTATCCAGATCATCTAAGCAGGAATTTAAAAGTATATCGTTGGCATGCATGCTCTGCTTCTGGCATGCTTACAAGCCAAAAACCCCCTTACATGAAAGGAAAACATCACAGTTAAAGAAAGAAAGAAACAGAAAGAAAGCACTCTCCACCAAGGAAACCATCTTCTTGAAACCATTGTTCTATTTTCCAGACATTCAGATTTCCTAGTTATGATATTCCTTGTCAAGTCAAAAACTCTTCATTTGTGGGGATGTATGTTGTAATTTGCTCTAGATTATCCCACCTCATATTTATAATAGGGTTTCACAAACATACTTGATGGGTTCGGCATCCACTAACATGAAACAGTCTTTGTACAAAATTTTGCAAATGACACTGAAACATGCAAGAGGAAATGTACAGCTCTGGCAAAGGTTAAGAAAGGAGACTCATGCAATGTACATTATGTAAGAATCTAGGTTTTCGAATCCTGATAATGGATTCAACTAGAGCAGATCAGGCCAGGTATTCGGTATGAACAGGGGGAACCTAAAAGAGGCTTGCACTTTAAAAGCCCAAGTATTGTTTGGTCTTACATGACTTAGTTCAGGTTATGCATATCCAATCAACAGTATGAAAAAATAATAATAAAACATTTTCAGGGCTGGGCTCAAATTGGGCCCGAAAGTGACTCACAATTATATGTTGTTGTAACTTATATTATGCATATCTTGAAGCTTAAATAAGAAAATTGGTAGTCCAGTCTGGTTTCTGAATTATTGGCAATCAATTCCAAGCATGAGCTTCAATCTGCTGTTAAAGAAAGGAAAACTGGCATTGGGACTGAGAATGAGAAAACTTGCAAATGGCCTTCAAGACTAGCTGATTCCCCACTCACAATCAAAGACCAAAATTAACCATGGTGGAGCTCCACAGCTAACTGAACATTTCCTCACTTGTCCTGCACTTGACAGTACTACCAGGGCAATACTTAACTAGGCAACTTCCTTGCTGAATTGCTGGCCATTCCTTGGTTATTTTATAAACTGTGATACACTCTAGCAATCTGGTCAGCCATGGGTTGGTTCCAACCAAAAACTCTAGCTCAATCTAGGTAAGCAGGTATTTGGGACCAGGTCACCCGCCTAGCCTAGTTCTTTCTTTCTTTCTTTCTTTCTTTCTTTTTTTGTTGTTGTTAAATTCCTACTGCAAACATTCCTTGGGATTGGGCAGTCTGGTTCCAGGTACAAAACCACCTAAATTACATCCTTAGTTCCAATGGCCAAAAGCACACAATCATGCCACACATTAACATTTTATGTCCAAGTTATACAGATCCTGTAGCATTTTCAAAGCAACATACAACATGTATGGCAGTAAGGGACCACAAAGGAATGTGTCTTAGAAATGACAGGTGCATGTAAGTGATAACAAAGTAACAAGAAGCATGGAGCAGTACCTTATAGTAGTCGTCTAAACCCAGACCCTCAACATCTACAGGCTCCATGAAGGGCCAAGCCCACTTGTGTTGTGTGATCTGCCCAAAAATAATCTTTCTATAATTTACAAAAACACCACCAAAGTAGTTGTAACAACACAATTCATAGGGTAAGAATATTTTTAATAAAAGGGTTGCAACAGGTATAGTTGAATCTTTAAATGGAAAAGTCCAGTATATGATTAAAACAAACATGAAGGTAGACATACAAAAACAAATAGTTTGACTAATTGATTGCTTGAAACCCGGGGTCAATTTACAAATTATTAAAAAAAAACTCTCAAGTATAGCCATTAATTGCATCATACACGTCTTGCAAAGTCTGCCTCCAAAATTTTGAACTCTTCTATTTATTGTGATCAAACTACCCAATTTTTAAAGCACACATTGGGTATATGGCCTTTCACAACAAGAACAGCAACATCAGCAGCCCCACACACAGCACTCTAGTCCCCATGGTGCAAATGCAACCATATAACACTCTTATTTTAAGAAAATAGTAATTAAGGAATGAAAAGAAAAAGGAAAAAAAGGATAAAATGCAGAAAAAGAAGAAAGAAAGAAGTCAGAACTCATCTTCCAGTTAAAATAGCCCATGATGAATGGACTTAAAACAACCAAACCAATATAGAAGAAACCACAGTTTCGGCTTCAAATTTTGGCAGGCCAACTAGCCAGCAGTTAACAGGGAAGAACTGCTTAGCCTCTAGTCACCTCTTACCTGGCGCAGTATAGTGGCAAATTGACGCATGAGCTCTTGCATTCTCTTTGCACTGGCAGCTTCTCTACGACTTGCATCCAGGTGCTTCTTACGACCAGATACCAGCTTTTCCTTTTCTCTATCTTTCAGCACAGAAGTACCTTTCAAACTGTTGAGCTGCTTTTTGCTTGTAGATGAGTAAAACTGAGCAACCTCATTCACCTTTCGCTCAAGCTGAAAATATTTTAAAAATTTAATGGATAAACTTGGTTAACTGGATATTCCTAAGGAGCAACCCAAACTGTATAAGAAAGAGGTACAGCTTTGTAGCCACTATGACAAAAGTCACAAAGCTTTTGGAAGATCTCACAATACTTATGCAGAAAATGTATCAATCAAATTGTCTGAAGGATTTGACAACATCAGGAATTTTAATTATACAAGATTTTTATTTCAAATATATCATGATTGAAATAAGAAGTCGCTTGGACATTAAAGTAGTTCATCTGTGTCACGGCCTGGTTCAAAAACAACATAAATAAATGTCATTTTTAAAACAAGAGTGATTTCTCCCTGGACTTATCGCACTTAAGATAATACACAATCACATAAATAACCACAAATAAAAAGGAAATCATAATAAATAACAGTACATGTTCATTCCATAATATAAGTCTTAGACAATGATAGACATAAATTGTTTTTAAACAAATTATTTGAAATGACATTCATTATCTACTCCTCTTGCACCACGAACTAATGCACTTCTCATGTTGCATTCTCTGAAAAAATAAATTAAGAAGGGGTGAGTCATAACTCAGTAAGTAAAATAAATGCAATTAGCACATATATCAAAACGGTCTATATCATGTGCCTCAATCAGTACATGTCATATTCCAGACCAGCCTGACAAGGCAGCTCCACTAGCAATATATAGATCTCATCTAATACTGTACACTTCAGGCCCACATGTAGGACAACTCAACCAGCGAGCTCAACTGGCAATGTCACAGACAAAATAATCTAATGTCCTTCTGATGCGCTCCAAGCCACCGGGGCCAGATACCATTTGTAACACCTCCAACTCTAGCCAATGTGAAGTATTGTCGGCTTTGGGCCCACCAGATCCCGCTGGCACGCAGAGCCCACACAGTTTTGCCCATTTTAGACTTACTCTTCTGGCCCAAAAGGCGCCTCATAATGACTTGCCACATTTCTCATTCAAACCTCTGATCTCAAGTCATATTGGTTTCGAAACCAACTCTAATAGAAAGGCAGCTTAACCGGTGAGCTCCACTAACAACACAATCAATCATAAGCAATTTATTAGACAATAATAGATAATCTATCTTAGACCATAATTAATTTAGATTAGTGAATCACATACCAATTCAAACAATAAATCCCCTTCTTTCACAATTGTTCAATAAAATCCATGATCTAGCCTGGTGATTTCCATTTCGCTAAAAGGGAAAATTTCGCTAAGCTGAAAAGGAAAAAATTTCACTAATTTCGGAGAAATTATTGAAAATTTCGCCGAACTATTTCGCTAAAATATAAAAAAAATTAAAAAAATATAGAAAAATTAGAAAATCTTCCATAAAACTTCACAATAAATCATTCTAAATCTGAATTCATATTTAGAACAAAAAACATCACTTTAAATGTCAATATATATGACATAAAGGAAATATACCAAT
>JAYJMB010004918.1:0-12504 GCA_036873735.1 Pouteria campechiana | reverse complement strand
TATATATTCATTCTTTTCAATCAAAGACTAAGGTGATGTATAGAATTCATCACATTTAAGAGTAAGTTTGCACCTGTTAAAACACATCAATATGCAAATGAGTTAATTTTTTTGAATCTTAATTATATAAGTGGTGTCAAGTATAATAAATAAATTAAATTCGGCAGATATCATTGCAGCTCCAAATCAATTTCTTTGCAAGAAATTTTCCAAGATTGCATACATTCCCATAGAATCATTTTCCTTTACCTTGGAAGAAGAAAGATTCATGTATTCAAGTCAAATGCTCTTGAATTTTGTAATGAAACCATTTGGCTTAGAGAGTAATGACATCCTTGGGCAGCGAAGCAACAGCCTGAAACCAACTTTTCTTGAATTATATTTATTTTGAACAGAAGAAATTCTTAGATTTTCGACAACGTCATATACGCTTCTGCCTAAAATTAAAAAATTAAATTAATATTTATTTATCTTGTAAACCTTTCAAATAAATTTTAGCGTGAGCATTTGATTTCATTACTATGGGAAACAGTTCATTACCAATATTATATGAATAAAGTTATTACAGGGCCATGCAAATAAAAAAGTATTAAGAACAATACTTTTATTAGATCCAATGCATTTTGATTTTATAGCATATGCTATGATTTAATATCAAATTATATTTTTATTTCAAATTATTTAACTCCTAAAAAGTACCATAAAAGTAATAAAGCTCAATCATTGTACCATTAAATAAACGATTAAAATTTTCTAAAATAATTTAGATTGATTACTTTGATTTTACCTATTAACTTTAATGAATAGTGGAATCTAATGAGTGAATTAGATTTTGCATGTTTTTATCGCAACATCTAATTGTAGCTGCGTTGCCACATGAACGGCTCTGGTGGGCTACACGTGTGCCCTCGTTGACTGGTGTGTGTTGCGGCCGACCGAAAGCAACTTTGTCAAAGCAGATCAGCTTCCATTCAATATTTTATTTTTACCTTCCAAAAGGCATGGCGCGAAAGTGCGAAACAGCGTTCGAAGACGCGGCGTCTCGCACCTACCGTTCTCGAAGATCATGGAAGACCGGAAATTTCCTCCAACTCACGGAACGACGAAATCAACGGTCTATTCGCGAAATTCAGGCCTCGTGGTGGTTGGTTCTTTGGTAAGTATTGGGGAGTGGTTTGGCACTCCGCTTGCGTGCGAATCTTGATATGCGGGCGTCTAGGTATGGAATACTTAGCGCCCTGTGAATTTAAATTAACCGGCTAATACACGAGGTTGCGCAAACAAAAAAGATGGATTGGTTCAACCATCCTTAACTGTAAGGAATAATAGAAATCTGGTGTTTATCAATTCTCGAAGCGATGAATAATGACTTTAAGCTTACGATACATGTAAAGTAGTAGCGAAAATTCAGGCCTCCTACTTTGAATTTAGTTCGATGCCGGCAAATTGTGTTGCGTATCATCTAACCCAAGCTAGCAGAGCATCAATGATTTTGTCCTTTAATAACTATTAAATGGCATGTGTACTTTTGAAACGGAGGATTGAACGGGAAGCGACGGTCAAATTTTAATAACCGACGGTCTATTTCAGACTTGGATTTCTCTGACTGGTGTGATTGGCAAGTTTGCAGCATATTTTAGCAATAATAGTAATATTAAATACTTATTGGCTGTGGTCAGCGCATCAACTTTCCTTAAATCTCTTATTATATATGTGTGTAGCTTTTTCGTTTCGCATAGGTAAATTATATTAGGTTGTGCGTAAAATATAAAAAACTATTTAAACTACTATATAAATATTATAATATTATAAATTTTAGTTTGAATAATTTCAGTTTTATATCTCCCTTAAATCTTTAATTATGAATATCTCTAAATTCTTAGCTAAAATCGTTGTACTAAGGATAATAGTCTGCATGCGTTTCAAAAAAATATTATACAGCAAACTGAAAACAAATTTCACCCGAATTAGAATTGGATCATCGTTTGAATCTCAGGATTCTGTACTGCTTTTGCCAACATTGGGTGAAACATGAGGCATACGCGATCGTGATTCGTGGCTGCGGCAAAACCAACCGTCCTCGATTCGTCACCTGCTCGCTTCTGTTCCGGTCGGGCCTTTGGCATGCCCCCATCTACTTCCCCGAAAACAGTTAGACGATCTTGCAATTACCTAAATGCCCCTATGTAGTAGGCGTGGGACTCTAGCCGCGCCTTTTTTGCCCAGCAGCACTGCCCTCTCGGTAGCCGACGGCCCCACACGGAAAGCTGCTTAATTCCTGTTCGACTAAACCTGATCACCAGCGTGTTTTGAGCGCCGATAAAATACACCGAGTTGGTCATTGGATCGGATTTTTCATTTTAGAACTGGAACTGATTTTTAAGATTGCTGGGTAAGTGTGAAAGGTTTTTTGATGAACTACGCCAATTTGGACGGTGAAAAACCTCGATTTTCAAGGTTCGACCGTGGACCGCTGCTCGAATAATAATGCAGGTTTGAACAGCTAGAGCGTCGTCTAAGTTACGCGTATAGATATAGTATTGGTGGGCCCGACCTGCGGCTGACCTTATCTGCGTGGCGATGTTCGCCCGATCAACGTCTCAGATCCAATTTCGGAATGATGGTACGTCTTGAGCGCGGCGCTTGGCACTTTCCGTGTAACACTCCTTTCTCTCTCCCCTACCGTGCAAATCGCATTCTGGCGTCTCGCTTGCGTCAGACATGGATTCGCAATCGCCTCGTCGGCTATTGGACGCCCCCGAGCAAAAATTCCACACCAGATCAAGCGACTTATTCTACTCTGCGATCCAATCCGTTAATCTGGTGGACGATATAGCTTTTCGGAGCAGAGCATTGCTGATAACCATAGAACTAACCTAAAGAACATTAATCTGTAATAAAAAAATATTAGTGGATCAGATGATGATTGTACTGGAGTCTGGGTGAAATCGCTCATGGGTGAAGCAGGTGTCTTCCTTGTAGTGAAAAAAACGTGAGCCTAAGAGCAGGATTTTTTATTCTCGGCTCCGCGACGAAGGGAGACGACGCGAAGCCGAAGCGCGTGCTTTGCCCTTAAAAATGACAAACGAGAGAATGATCCGGAACTTTCATCAAGAGGATGAGAGCACTAGCCCTCAGGTCGTAACAGGCCAGGCAAGATGAGAAAATTTCGAGATCTAGGCCGTTCATTGACTAGCGCGTGATATTGGTGTCCTTCGCGCGCAGCAAAAATCGTGTACTTTGGATAAACGCGGGAGATCTTGGATGCAGTTTGGGTTGGAGATCGCAGGCATTTCTCGCCTCTGAAAAGTATTAGATACTCTGGCGGATAGGAATTGTTTGTATACACCCGGTGCTCCAATATTCTGCAACCATGGACATATCTCTCAATCTACACGAAGGCACAGCATTAATTGCTGCTGTATAGTGGGATAAAAAATTTATATTTGAATATTTGAGTTGCGATAGGGATAATAATACCGACCGAACATCTGAGCTGTTCATTAAACTATCTTTTCATGAAATATAAATATTTATGTGTATATTGCACATAGTTTATGGATTTGATTAGAAACATTGATTATATAGCATTTTAAATAGCATTTATATATTGATGGTTTATATATCTTATTTCTAGTGTTGATCATTTTGTCTCAAAAACAAAACCAATGGTCGCGATTTTTTTAAAGACTTCAATTAAGAAATAAAGATCAATGGACGGTTTAGATTTTAGCAGCATGTATCTTGGGGCCTACTTTTATGCCTACCAGATCCTATCTCAATAAGGCTCATAGAAGTGTTTTAGGCCTCCCAAAAAATTGTATTCCAAAAATATAATTTTTAAGCAGTTCGATTGGCATTCATTAAAATCTGCGACATAATCCATCAACACCAATGCATGGAAAACAAATCAACGGTTTGGATCTCACAAAATATGGCTCACATTTGTCAATTTTAAGAATTCGTGCAGACCATTCGTTCGTGCCCTTGCTATTTCTTTCCTTCTTCACACATTACTGACAGTTGCCCATTCCTGTCTGGGTTTCCCGACGGCCCTGCGCACGCGCGCGACGAACGGGTGCAAAAACGGACGACTCTCTCGCTGCCAGCAACTGCCAATGTCCCTCTTCAGCAGAAGCATCCGCAGCAGCCTCCTGGTAAGAACTCAACAAAAATAGATTAAAAAAATTAAAAAACCACTGCTATTAGTATTAATTACAGATATAACCACAACGACGAGTTAGATGTAAAACCAATAAAAAAAATCATTTTCTGGAAATGTGAGTCATCGTTGTTTGATTTTGACAAGTGCCTAAAAACAGACTTTCAAAAGGCAAGATTTTCAGTATAAAAGCCGTTGAGGTTGGAAGCAGGAGGACCGCATCAGTCTCATTTCATTCTGCTTCTTCCCTGCATTTTCGTTAGCAGAGAAGCGCCGTGGTGGTGTGGAACAGGAGAGGGAACAGGAAGATCGCAGCTGCCATGGAGAGCAACGGGCTAACCGTCTTGGATAGGGATCAGAAATCTACCGTCGGAGGTGGCGTTGCTGACGTGTACGGTGAAGATCACGCCACGGAGGATCTGCTCGTGACGCCGTGGACTGTCGCAGTTGCAAGGTGAGGATGCAAGACAACAGAGGGCTTGTGATTGTGGTCTTGGATTGTTTTCTTGAGGCTTTGGTTGTTTTTCTTGAATTTTTTAGGATCTATTGTTTTGATCGATACAGACAGACAGCACTTGTCATCTGTATTTTCTTGTTAACTTTTTGCTGCCTTCAGCTCTTCTTACCAGATTTTTCTGTTTCTTTTCTTAAATTTTGCGATTGTTAGTTATTGAAATTGTGATCGTCGTTTACAAATTCTTAACATTCGCTACTCTGTTTTTTCCTTCGTAGATTCTTGAAATTCCGGAATTTCTCGTAGCATTTTCGTCGATTTTCTTGCTCTTTTGGAAAGAATCAGGCAAAATTCACAATGCCAGGGGAATTCGACTGTTTTCGATTTGGTAATCTGCACACCGCAGAGAACTCCAGTGTCTACATTCTGTTGATCCAAACCGTTGATCTGACGGCTATCCAAGATCAACTCCCCCAACCGGAATCATCCTAACTGTCCCAGACGGTTGTCGTTTTCTCCATCTACTTCCTAACCAAGCTATGCTATGATCACCTGATGGGAGAGATGGCAAGCCGTGCAAAAAAAGATAAACAACTTGGATCGCTTTTAAGCTGGGACAGCTGATTTTCTTCGTCAGGCTTCATGTCATTACAGATCTGAGCTCTGTAGGCTGTAATTCGTGTTCATTGGAGGCAGAAATCAATTTGAGAATTGTATGCAGCTACTAGTCTCTGATTCATCTGTAAATCTTTTGTGATGCAGTGGTTATTCATTGCTGAGGGACCCACGCCACAACAAAGGGCTGGCCTTCTCTGAGGGTGAGAGAGATGCTCACTACCTGCGGGGCCTTCTTCCGCCCGCTAGCTTTACTCAGGATCTTCAGGTGTGTTCATGTTGTCGAATTGGGTGTGTTCTTTTAGTTTTTGTCCGTGAGAAATGCTGTTTCAGCTAACTGTTTAGTGAATCTGCTCTTCAGGAGAAGAGGCTCATGCACAATCTCCGACAATATGAAGTTCCTTTGCAGAGGTACATGGCGCTGATGGATCTTCAGGTATTGGGTCTTAAATAATGAGTATTCTGTATTACCATCAACCGATTAAACTGACTTGCAATGGACAATGGTTGACCATAGAAGTCGGAACTTTCCAAATTGTTGTTTCTTTAGCTTTCATTCAAATAATCAAATCTTTTTTGAATCGTCTAAACTTGACTGCTTGAGTGCAAACAATGGGATTCATTTGAACATAACTTACCATCGGTTATTTCTCGTTTGTGCGCAGGAAAGGAATGAAAGGCTTTTCTACAAGCTTCTGATTGATAATGTTGAAGAATTGCTTCCAGTTGTGTACACCCCAACTGTTGGTGAGGCTTGCCAGAAGTATGGCAGCATTTTCAGGCGTCCACAGGGTCTTTTCATTAGTTTGAAAGAAAAGTGAGTGTACTTGGCCAACCATATTCCCCTCTGTTTTATAAATTACTGAAACCTTCAGTTTTATTCTGGGGATTATGATGTAGACTAAAAATCATATTTTGTTCCTCAGGGGAAAGATTCTTGAAGTACTGAAGAACTGGCCTGAAAAGAGTATTCAAGTCATTGTTGTCACGGATGGTGAGCGCATTTTGGGGCTGGGAGATCTAGGAGCCCAGGTATATAAAATCAGAACAGGATGTACTTTCTGCATTGAAGAATGAGATTAGTGAGTTCTTCGAATTTGGTTCTAGTATTTCTTAGTTGACTTATGCATGTTGAAAATGTTCATAGGGCATGGGAATACCTGTAGGGAAGCTCTCTCTGTACACTGCTCTTGGTGGAGTTCGCCCTTCAGCTGTAAGCATTTCATTAACCAGAGCTGCACTGTTGATTACATCAATGGTGGATTCATTTCTTCTTCTAACCATCTTATGTTCCCATCATGAACAAAAAAGGAAATTTAATAAGGAAGAAAAGAATATGAAAGGAAAAATGAAGATGTTCCGGACCAGCTGTAGTAGATGTTGTCATTACCCCGGTTTATATTGCAGTGCAGAATCTGAAATTGTTCAACTACTATTTGCAGTGCTTACCCATAACAATTGATGTGGGGACAAACAATGAGAAGTTGTTGAATAATGAGTTCTACATTGGGCTTAAGCAAAGAAGAGCAACCGGCCAGGTTAGATAATTCCATCACATATACCTCCACAGTGATATTTGGCAACCTAACCTATCGTTCCTAGTACTGAAGAGTAGATTGGTTTTTGCCTACTCTAGGAGTATGATGATCTTCTAGATGAATTCATGCGTGCGGTCAAGCAGAATTATGGAGAGAAGGTCCTCGTACAGGTGATCGATCAATCCGAGCAAATATTGGAAGTTCTTTTGTGATTAAATTGTCAGTTTCTGACATTTCTGCTTGATTATTGATGAACTGCAGTTTGAAGATTTTGCAAATCACAATGCTTTCCATTTGCTTTCAAAATACGGCTCAAGCCATCTTGTATTCAACGATGACATACAGGTAACACAACTTACTGTTTTCGAATTACATTCATGTAATGTATTGGTCTTTGATTTCCTGGGAATGTCAATTTGCGTAAGTCATTCCTTTATCAATGCATTATTCTGTCATTGCAGGGGACAGCTTCAGTAGTCCTTGCAGGGGTAGTTGCTGCACTTAAGCTAGTAGGTGGAAACTTAGCTGAGCATACTTTCTTATTCCTTGGTGCAGGCGAGGTGCTTTCCCATCCCATTCCCTTTTCTCCTTTTAGCTGTTTTCTATTTCCTTGACACAAAAAAGAAGGAAAGAGAGAAAGTTAGGGAAAAGATTAGAGGATTGTAAGCAGTAACAAAAATTAGTGAACCTTAGTTCTATCATAGGAAGAACAACAGTGAACTAAATGGTTCTCTGCTTGCAGGCTGGAACTGGTATTGCTGAACTCATTGCTCTTGAGATGTCAAAACAGGTATTGCTTTGTTATGCCCAAATATCAGTCCTTGGTTGCGTGGTAGGCTCTTCTAGTGTACAACCAGAAGATTAGAGAATCACATAATTAATTCTTTTACAGGGTAAAGCCCCAATTGAAGAGATGCGCAAGAAGATTTGGCTTGTGGACTCCAAGGTCCGAACTTTTAGTTCCTTGTTTTTGGATGCTTTCATCCCCTTCTCTTTTTCTCCTTTTGTTTCCATATTGATGATTCCCTCCACTTCCCATCTCATAGGGTTTGATTGTGAGTTCTCGGATGGAATCTCTCCAACACTTCAAGAAGCCTTGGGCTCATGAGCATGAACCCATTAAGTCTCTTCTGGAGGCAGTCAAGGTATGCACAAAGGGAACACTCACACTCCTCAATTGAATACAAATCCATGTGATGAAGTCAGTACATGCGTAAGCAAGAACTGCTCTAATGCATGGACTGCAATGCTGAGGGCATGGATTTTCTGCATGCGGACCTCAATTTTGGTTTTTTTACAGTGATACTCATATTCTCATATGTTACACTTTATCCGGCCACATTGCAACGGTCGTCATTCATATGTGATAAAACAATCAGTTTATCGCATGCAATAGGTTCCTATGAGTTTGTACTTTTATTTGGTTTCTACAAAGGACCTTAATAAAACTGATCTCTTTACTTTCTTCTCAATTGGTTTCATAGGCAATCAAGCCTACTGTTTTGATTGGGTCATCTGGAGTTGGGAAAACTTTCACAAAGGATGTGGTTGAGACCATGGCCTCCTTGAACAAGGTATGCTCAAGCATGTTGCTGTCTTCTTTAGCCTCACCGCCTTTTCACCTACAACATGGAAATAAAGTTTAATTTGTGACTTGTGTTAAGCAGAAACCTCTAATTCTTGCTCTCTCAAATCCTACCTCACAATCTGAGTGTACAGCTGAAGAAGCATACACATGGACTAAGGTAAACAATTACTCCGTCCCTCACATGCAGCTGACTATTACCATAACAGAGATTGAAATCAGAATACATATTTGTGCATAACTGTGTTCCACTTTCTGTCATTGCAGGGCCGTGCAGTTTTTGCTAGTGGAAGCCCATTCGATCCTGTTGAGTATGAAGGGAAAACGTATACACCTGGACAGGTTCAACTTTCATCATTTCCATTAAGATCTTTATTTTCACCAACTATTTTGAGGAGATTTACCTTCCCTGTCTATTTGTCAATGATCTATAGTCCATTCATTTGCTTATGAGCAGAGACTTCATGCCAGTTGGCTGCTAATATTTTTCACCAATCTTTTTCTTGATTTACCGCAGGCGAACAACGCGTACATTTTTCCAGGATTCGGTCTTGGTCTGGTGATGTCCGGTGCAATTCGAGTCCATGACGAAATGCTCCTAGCAGCCTGTAAGTAAAGCATTCATTACACATGAGCCCACTTTGCGCACTAATGGCTAGTAGTTTGCACTTGTTTGAGGCCATGGTTTGGCTTTGTATGATTTTTCTGCAATCCTAAGAAAAAGAATATGAGTAGAAACTGCACAAAACTACCTATGTCTCATGTCTGCTCAGTTTATCTTGAGGCTAGGCATAAGAATTAATGCATGTCCGGCTATCCCTCCCCTCACCGTGAAGAAATCCTGTGTTCTTTAATGGGCAGTTTTGTTCAAGCTAACTCGGTCGGTTCCAAGCAGTGAGCTAATAGAAAGCAATCTGTAGCAAGCATAACATTGGTACTAGTTAAATTTCACATTTTAGTGGCTCGAGGCTTTTGGGGAATCATGGCATGTAATGGAGGGCTCAAGTTTTTGGCACAGTATATGGATGTACATAACTTTATATTTTTAAATAGCATAAAAGTTGCTCAGCTTTTAATTATGGACAGTGTGTTTTAATGTTTGGGGAGTAGTAGTTAGAAGATAAGTGAGGGAGAAAAATAAATCGAGTAAGCTTCAGTACTATATGTACGATTTGGAAATCATTTTTCTCATGTTTATCTTTCCCTTTTTTTTTTTTTTTTTTCCTTTTTTTTCGACAACAGCGGAAGCTTTGGCTAAACAGGTGACCGAGGAAAACTTTGAGAAAGGGCTGATCTACCCACCATTCTCAAACATCAGAAAGATTTCAGCAAATATTGCAGCTAATGTAGCCGCAAAAGCATATGAGCTTGGTGAGTGCTATTTCCGTGAGTTTTCAGTCCATTTCGCATCCAAGTACAGCTGAATGATGTTTTGGTGCATCAGTCATTTATGCGTAGACCCAATCGTTTCTATTCAGATCCTAAAATGTAACTATTTTGGTAGAGTGTCTGAATCCATATGGGAAAAGACTAAGAACATGGGTGATGCGGTCTGACTAACGTGAGCCTTTCATGAAACCTTTTCATGCAGGTTTGGCTTCTCGTCTCCCTCAGCCAGCAGATCTGGTGAAGTATGCAGAGAGCTGCATGTACAGCCCCGTCTACCGAAACTATCGATAAGCTGGCAGAAGCAACCTGCAGTTCTATATAGCTCATACAGCTTCTTCCTTGCATTTTTTGCGTCCGTAGCGTCTGGCAGTTTGTTTCTTCATTATCTCCAGTCATTCTCCTCCTCCTCAAGTGGGCATATTTTAAGATGAGATTGTTGTGTTAGGCAATGGATTAATCACTGAAGTAAGTCTGAGTAGACACATATCAATAAATTCTAGTCTCTGTAAGAGCTCTTGTGCTTATCGTTTTGTTTGAAAATCAATGCCATAAGCTTTTCTTTCTATTTTGTTTTTTAGCGCAACTTTTAGATCGTTTTTCCTCAAACGAAAAATGCTGCAGCTCTCTCCCATGGCATGCATCCCATCGACCTTCAGAACTGCACTTAAGAACAAATTGAATGCGAACATTGCTGGCATGACGTGAACATGGGCCCACCGGAACCTCTTTCACGGACTGTAGTAACCTCCCCATGCGAGGTATACAGCAATGGTCGAAGTGATTGGAAAAGGATAGCGTGGTCCTCTAGGGTACAAGCACTCATGGGGGATGGTGAATTAGGTGATTCAAATTTTACACCCGTAGGAACAAAAACAAAACAAGAAACTCAAACCCATAGTGGTTCGGCCCAGCTCTTTAAGGAACATAAACAAAACAAGCAAGAAATTGAAGCACAGGGGTTAGGTTTGATGCCCTTTCTTCTGCTCTTTAAGACCCACGGTGTTTGGTTCCGCTAACTTTAGGTGAAACCAATACAGGCTGCTTGGAGTCCGCGACTACTCTCCGAATTTCTTAGCTCAGGCGGGGATTTATTTCATGTATCTTTTTGACAAAAGGACGCCTTTACTTTTTTCAACATCATTTCCAAATTGCCTTCATTGTATTAAGCGCAGAATTGCCTTCATGTATTTAGCATATTTTGGCGTCAGGGATCCTTGGATTCCTTTTTTACTTCGATTCCATGGTGTGAAACACTCAAGCAATCATACTAGTACGACTTCTGTCAATCAGTGACAATGAATCAGTATGCAGTCTTCAGATAAAAATCACCCATGGGAAGAGTCTAAACGGGGCATCAAATCGTGTTCTGCAAGGATTGCTTTGTGCTGATTCAAGTTAATTAACTCACCCTCCTTATGGGTCAATGATCAACAAACGCAGCATCAGAAATGTTACCACCCAAACATGTCTAAGGATAAAGCACAGCTCTGAATGAATACATCTCGCTATAAAAAAGAAGCCTTCATAGCTCTAAATGAATACATCTCGCTATGAAAAGAAACCTTATCTGCATGAATTATATTTCCTTTTAAACTAAGACCCATACATGGTCCAAGGATACAACATAGCTGTAAATGCATACATTTAAGTATGAAAAGAAACCCCCTCCTCATGAACTGTATCTAAACTAAGTGAATATCCAAATGATACAGATAACATGCTCCACACTATTAATTACTCGTCGAAAGATGGAAATTCGGGGTCTTGACTTCCACAACTTGTGATGGAGTCTGGTTTGCGGCTGCCACAGTTTCTAAACTTGAGAATTTTGGTAATGGCCAAGGTCCCTGTGTGTATAGCTGTAACGCTGGCTCAGGTAAGTTCCACATTTCACTGGAGGGAATCTGGTAACCATTCCCAGCAAATAAAATTAGTCCATTACTCATATAAGTTATTCTATCCATGATTCACTTCAAAGGAACAGCTGTTGAGCTTACTTGGGAGGGTTTGTCTCTGACTTGCAAGTGGGCAAGCATTCCACAAGACACTCATGGCTTGGTTCCACAAAATATGCAATCTGTCCAAAGAAAAGAACCGACATTTACCTATTGCTCTGCCATGAAATGAAGTGGTGTTGCAATTGAAGCATGAATTTTCATGTTTCAATCAAACGTGGACTCGTGTGATAAAAATTGGATGGATCATCTAGGGATCAAGCTGCATGTAAGGTTTGAAAGTCCGTATCCATGTGGTAGCCTGAATCAATTGCTAAATTATGTAGCATACTCGTTCTGACTGATGCCTGCTCAAACCAGCATAGATGCAGTTCATCATATTTGTAGACCCATTTTAAAGATTTGTGATAGGATAAGGAGGATGCTGAATCTTACAGAATAGCGTTCCTGACCATCAATAACAACCCGATGCAATGTGGACCTGCAAATAAATAAGAAACAGAACAGCACATTACTGATTTCTGCCAAAGCATCATCTGATGCACAGTTAATATGTACTTGCAACAGCACCATATGCAAATAAATAAGAAACAGAACAGCACATTACTAATTTCTGCAAAAGCATCATCTGATGCACAGTTAATATGTACTCGCAACAGCACCATGTGATACTGCAAATTATCTGTAGTATGCCTAATAACAAGTGATTCACATGAAAAATATTCACGTAATTCCTGCTGTTTGACAGCTTAATCTGACATAGAAGATATGTAAAGCAGTATCAATTCAGAATGTGCCATTACTTT
>JAYJMB010004917.1:0-12507 GCA_036873735.1 Pouteria campechiana | reverse complement strand
TCTTCACTAACCATTTAGAAGTTGCTATAGATTCTTTCAATTACACTTTGTCTCTCATTGATATAATTCATCGAACATCTAATAGGTGTGATTTAACTCATAACGTTTCAACAAAGTGTCTTAAGTAATTTCATTTCTAATCATATAAAATCCTTATTCAATGCTAGAAATGATTAAATACCTATGCAAACAAGCCACTTAAACCCGTAACTCAATCAATTCATGGCTTAAACACTTTGCACTCATAAGCCTTTTCTGACCTTTACTTAGGTCATTATCGAAAATTGGATTTCCCACTCTCAAACAACTTCCAAACACTCTATTTAATGAATTAAGCATTTCCCCCATGGATTCACACCATTTTCCCTCAAAAATCACTGTTCACATCTAGCATGAAACCCTAACCAAATAAAAATCATGAATTCAATTGGGAAAAAGAAGTTTACCTTTGATTTCAAGTGTAACCACCTTCCCAAAATGAGAATCTACATTCACAATACTCCCTAGCCTCCATAAATTGCAACAATGCTGATTATTCTCTTCTTTCGATTGTTCCAACAGCTAAAACTCAAGTTTAAATGCATAAATGATGGATTACATGCCTAAACAAGATTTACATGAAAAGAAAAGAGATGGGTTTCAAATCTAGGACATGGGGAAGAAAGGGAAAATGGAACAAGGTAAACAAATGAAATGGAACGACTTAAAAAAATAACCCACCGACTTATCTCGTTGGCCGGCACCATGGCTGATTGGGTACTGCGGTGCCAAAGTCTCTGGCCGCCACCCCCATGCCTCTTGAATCAGCACCACAGTTCAGCCATCAAGCACCATGGTGCCAATGCCATTGCCCTTTTTTCTTCAATTTTTCAGCCCATTTTCATTCCTCGTTTTTCTCATGTATTTATGCCATGATATTTTTCACATATTGACTTAAAATGCATAAAAATTAGGCCTCAATTAACTGAAAATTGAATCATATAACCATTCACATATATACTTTATTTTGCACAACTACCTTTCATAACCACTTCATAAACACTTACACCATTTTATGTCAAAATACATGTTCTTTGCCTCACTTCATCACTATACGAACACAAAAAATTTACCCTCATTTTCAACACCTCAGGTGTTACAGTGGTATCACTATGATTTGTAAAAGGGAACATGCTTAACTTGCCAATCAAATTGTCATGGTCTGCCTAACAAAAAGTGTCCAACTTGCATCGAAACTACGTCACACAAAACTTCATCTTCATATTTTCCAATGAGGAATAAAACTAACAACTATTTAGTCATCCTTACCTCACCACTATCATTAAGTCATTGCAATTTATTAGGCTAGGGATGTTTAATTATTGGCAGCCCTAATTTCTCCACAATTGTAGTGCTAGCAGCGTTAGTATAACTACCTCCATCAATAATCACACTACATACCTTGTTTTACATGTGGCATCTAGTATGAAAGATGTTTTCTTGCTATATTTCTTCCTCTTCTTTGGCTTGCATACTTAAAGCCCTCCTTGCCGCCAACAATTCACCATGAACAACATAACCCTCCTCATCCACGTCCTCTAATAGTTGCATAGGGTCGGTGTCAAATCGTCTCCGTGTCAATCTCACTATCATGCATTGACTCACTATGTGACTCCTACCTTGGCATTTAAAACACTTAATATCATGATTTTGAGTAACAAAAGAATCGAATTAACCTTGATTCCCATGGCTGGTCTTTTCTTACTTTTGTTCTATTTTGGGCTTCACCGTGGCTTGCTTCTCCTCCTTCTATACAAAATGCGGCCTCCATGATGAACCAGAGTGACATGTGTTGCTGGCCCCTCCACCCCTCTTGAGTTGGTTCTCAATTTTGACAGTCATGTGCACCATATTTTCCAACTCCACATAACACTGCAATTCCACCAAATTAGCAATTTCCTAGTTCAATTTACCCAAAAACTTAGCCATAGTTGCCTCCTGGCCCTCCTCTACATTCTCTCAGATCATAGCAATGTCCACCTCCTAATAATAATCCTCTACACTTTGGTTACCTTGTCTAATACTTTGCAATTTTTGATACAACTCTTGATAGGAATGGTTTGGCACAAACCGTCTCCACATCATAGTTTTCATCTCTCCCCATGTCTCTATAGGATGCTCTCTATTTCTTCTCCTGTTTAATACTAATTGATCCCACCAAATAATAGCATAGTCAGAAAACTCAATGGCTATAAGTTTTACCTTCTTAAGCTTGGAATAGATGTGGCAATCAAATACCAATTTCGTCTTTCTCTCCTATTCAAGATAAGCCTTAGGATCATTTTTACCTTAAAACAACAAAATCTTCATAGTAATACTTCCAAAATTATTATATTCCCAATTCCTAACTTCTCTAAACCGCCCACCATATCTCTTATTGCTAATAATCAAATCCAAATCATCTTCTTTATCAAACCCTTCCCCAAAATATTTCTCATCTTTAACTCTCACTCCCCTCGGTTGAACTCTCTCCCTCCTATGAACATTAGGAATGTTTTGTGTTTACCCCCATTTGTCCCCTCTTCAACCCTATACAACCTATCATGTATATGCTCCAATTTTGTCCTCATCATCTATCTCATCTCACTCGTTAATGCTTGAATTTGTAGATTTGGAACTACTAGTTGTTGAACCTCTTCATTTGTGTCTCTTTCTTGATTTTGAGCCATGATTTCTACAAGAAAAGGTTAGAAAGATATTGGACAAAACCTCACCACACTCCCTCATGTGTTTCAATCAAGAATGTGATTCACTCAATTTCTCTCATGTTTTACTAAATAAATTTGGATTTTACCCTCTAATATGCTCACCACTCTTGCCTTTTTCCACTCATAGTAATTCTTGCTCAATTATTATCAAACTAATCAAACAAGAATCAAATTTTTAGTAGCAATTCACAAAGTTTACACCAAGGGAATTCATATTTTAAAAGCAAGGATACAACAATCATGAATGATTAGGTTTCCAAAAGCACAAAGTGCCAAAATTTCAAACAAAAATGTTCATGCTTTGGAAAAAGGTCAGATTCGGACTTCTTAAAAACATGACTAATGAAAAATGAACAAAAAAAATTCAAGTTGAGCTTTTGTACTCTTTTTTTTTTTGCTTTTTTTTAATTGAACATCCAAATATTGACTAAAAACACAAATAAAGATAGCAAACCTAACTTAGACCCAAGCTTTGATACCAACTAATATGAACCATGCCAACTTTATTAAAAAAATCCATACAAGATTAACCCCTGATCGTCTCTCTAAGAAAGGATTGGATGGAACCTCGACCTATTGCTTATACTGAAGAATAACCTTGGTGTGTGATGATGCCACAATCAGTTGCAGAAACGCTAATTGATAAGTGAAAGGTTTGAATGCCACGAAAATTTGATAAGTTCAAAGAGTGCTAAAAGAACCAAAGAAAATACTCTCACTTTTCTGAATAATAATATTTTATCTTTTTCATTACTTGAAAATGCCTAATATAGGCTTGAAATTTACAAAATCCGACATATTAAATCTCTAAAATTATTCTTATCAGATTTGAATATTTACTAAAGAAATAAATCAGAAATTAAACTCCTAATTGACCTCTAAAAACACGCCTATTATCTAAAAGGAAAGTTTTAAAATTAAATGGCCTTATTTCCAGCCTTACACGCATCATGCAAGCCTTACAATTAGCTTTGAAAAGGAAAAACATGTGTTATTTTATTCAAATATGGAAACTAGGAATATTGAAGATAAATGGCTGAGTTGTCACATCACTTGTTGCCTCAAATCAAGAAAATATCTGAATAAGGAAAATAACTCGAATCAACTCTAACCCATGCCCAATTGCTTCATAATTTCTTTTAGATTATTCCAAGGCTTGAATTATAGAATTCTAGCCATGATTAACACATTCAACAACATCTATGGGCCTCCACAAGTTTGCTTGAGCCCATATTGCTTGAATAAGCCCGTTAAGCGCTTGTTTGAACTCCCTTGCATAAGCTCTTGTAACTGGCCCTTGAATTGTATCTTAATATGCCTCAATCCACATGTTTGAACTTAAGCTAGCGCTAGCCTTATCCCCATCAATTTATTTAATTGTAAAATGAATTTCATTAATATACAAAATGAATATTATTTATGAAAATATTATTCATGTATTAAATCAAAATTTTTATAAAAGGTGTCAAGGTTTATATCCAAATACTTTGAAATACTTATTAAATAAATAATGTGTTATATTTTAAAAATTTTAACTTAAGAAAGATAACTAGTGTTAAGGCAAAGATAATAGAAGCTATTGGATGAATATGGTTATTAGCATGCCAAGGAATCTTGGAATTTAGATTATGATAGAATGATTCTTTTATCCTTTTTGGTAATTTTATAATAACGAGTATTTTCAACATACTGTACCACGTAGATATATATAATTAAAAGTATTTTAAAATATTTAAACCAAATACTTCATAATATCTTAGATTAGGAACTTTTCATTAAAACTCTATCGTAATAGTACTTTTTTACAATGTTATCAGAATTGAGCCGATAATTAAACCGGCCAATGAATTGGTTCAATTTGAACCAATTCGAACCGATTGGACCTTTTAATCGAATTGGTTTGAATCATGACATCATCATAAATAATTATGATGTCATAAAATTTTAATAATTTTAAAAATATATAAATATTAAATAATTTTTAAATAATTTAATAATTATATTATGCATCCAGCAATAGGGTAGACGGATTTTCAAGTAGGTTGGATATATTTTAAAAGCCTACAAGTATAATTCAAATAATTATTCAAAGGTTGAAGTATAAATAAAAAACACATGCTAATTGCTAACATTAAAAAAATCACAGTCTTGAAAAATAAAAAAATAATTTTAAATTATGTAAAAAATACTTATTATTATCTACTGCTATCTAGAGTTGGAGATGCCAAAACTAGAAGGAAGATGTTGAAGCTAAAAGGGACAACGTTGGAGCTATTGCTATCCACCGCTGTCATCGATTGCAATGGCTGGATTGCTGGAAAGCTTCCCCTGTTCAGGCAAGATGAGTGAGAGGGAGACAAAAAGGGAGACAGAGATGCACCAAATTGCTAGGGAGGGCTTTCAGAGTCGATTGTAATGGTTGGACTTCCCCTACTCAGATGAGATGACTGACACTATGATAAGGAGACTAAGATGGAGAGGGATACGACAATGCATCAAGTCATCGTCGATGGCCGGAGAGGGAGATGCAGTCGGTGTTGGAATGGGTTAAGTTTGATAGTTGGCACTTCAGCAAAGGGCAACCAGGCAATGATGGGAGTGGGGCTGTAGGAGTGTTTAGGGATTTAGGGCATGACAGGAGAGGGGGCTTTTTTAATTTTTTAAAATTTTCCATTTTTTTATTTTAAGACGAACTAGGTCAGACCGATCTACTGGTTGAACCATGGTCTAGCCAGTACTTACAACAATAGTTGAACTAGTTCTTGGATCAGTTCTCGGTCAGACCAATCGAACCAGCCGATTTAGTCTGATTTTAATAACACTATTTTTTTAAGAGTGCTGAAGTTGTGCAGCAAGGCCCTTAGAACCATTTTGTTTTTAAGTGGAATTATATATGCTAGCTCATTTTTTTTTTGTTTTCAAGTGCCCAAAAATCCCACATTAATGCAATTAAATCATTTTAGGCTTGGCCTTAGAATCATCAAAGCCCACAGAATTGATGTTCTCTTTCCACGCTCAAGAAGAAAAAGAAGAAGGAACAAGGAACTATAATGTTTTAGCTGTGACTAGAAAAACATCCCATTCTTTTTTATGCTAATTTAATTAATTACTTATAATTATTTTATTTCTTAATATTTTTATCCTTTTTATAAAATTTTATTTATTTATTTTCTATGGTAATATTACTCCTATTGTTTGGGTCGTCCCTAAACTAAATTCTAATGTGGCTCTTGAGAAGATCCCATCGGGAATCTTACAAGACTAGAAAAGGAGTCAGAGGGTGCTGGGGGTGATCCTAACATAAACACACTGACACTCAAGTCAATAAATAAAATTTCCTTAGATAGAATTGGGTAGTAGTAAGAGCTTATGTTTTACATGGTACATACCTTGTCTTTTTATACTTGAACATGGGTGAGTAGCCAAGGTGCATACATAGCCTGTATGCAAGAGGGATGTAGAGTTGTTCCTAAAGAAGGACGCCAAGAAAACATGCATCTTAGTCCTACACTCAAAGGACTGCATAGAGAGCTTGAAAGAGGCATCCCATCTATATTGGGATCCTAAATGGCATGGTACTTACTAGAAAATTGGGTATCGTGTTATAGTTCTCTAACATTAGTTCCCCTCAGGGAGGAGTAAAGTGCTCCGTGAACTTTTTGCCTTTAGATTTGATGTGTTAATTCTGGGACGTCATCATTGTTATGATGAATGGGAATGCAATTTTAATTCCTTGGTAACTATCAGCACTGATATGAGCCTTATGAAGAGCATGTGATGCCTCAAATCATGCCCCTTCATGCCTCAATTTCTCTGGTTTGGCTTTTATAAATGAGATTTCCTTCTTTACTCATACATACCTTTGGGAGTTGTTTAGCCATGGATCCTGTCAACCCTCCTATCGAGTTAGTTCAATATGAGGAGATCTATCATGGGAGTTAGAACACAAATTATTGGTCAGCTAAGCGAATCCAGTTTCCTTTTGAAGAAATCAAGTGGCTGGCGGTAGAACTGAAGTCTGTCAAGCAATGTCTTCGGACAGCTAACTGGCGCATGACCAAGCGTGCCATTGGTCATATGCAATCCCTGGATTGCATTTGGTTGTTCATTATAAATTATACTAGAAGTGTACGATATCAAGTTTTGTAATATACTAGCGAGAGAGTATCATCTCCTATTGTGTATTTCAATTAATCTCTAGCTATTGTTGTAAATAATTCAAGCTTTATCTAGGTAGGTGATAAATAAGTAATTGGATAATAAATAAAATGAACAAGCTTTGTATAGAATAAATCAAGATATGAAAACTCTAGAGGATTGATTTCATTTATACTTCACTCATGATGCTTTAACTTATTCCAAGTTAATCATTGCATTGGTTTATAAATTGAGAATGCAACAACACTTAACTTCCTCCCCCGAGTGTTGAGTCAAGTATCTATTCCCCAAATTCTAATTTTGATATTCCTATAAAAATAAGAACATTAGAAATGCATTAAGATCTAGGATTCTCTTGAATGATTTCATAAAACCTAGAAGCTCTTCCGAGTCATCTATAATTTTATGTTGTGATGCCTAGATTCTATTTAAGGTTATCCCTCCCAAATCTCAAACCTTAAATATTTAATCATCTAATAAATGACCAATAAATTGAAAGCATTAACCATAAGACATCACAAATAAAATCCATCAAGTAATCCATTAAGTATACCATGAATTCAGCATAAAATCCATCTTCTCTCTAGAGAGGGGGAAATTAGCTACTAATGATGGAGAATAAATCATGGAAATAATATTTCAACATCATCTTAGTTCAAATCCCAAAATCAATTCTATAATTACAAGGAAAGAAAGCAATTGAAATAAAAAAAATCAATGTCTTCCCCTTCCAACGTGTCTTCTGCTCCTTAAAATGGAGCCTTTTCCTTTTGATCTTCAAAACCCGATCTTCTTCTCTTCAAACACTTTCCAAAAACCCTCAAAAAGCTCTCCAAAAATCTGGCCAAAAAGCCCTCAAAACGAAGCTAAGAAGTCCTCCAAAACGTCCCCCAAATTCACTTTTTATGTCTCACAAACAGGGGCTAAAATCATGCACGTGCACTGTAGTAGCATGACCAATGCAGCCAAAGTTGCTACCCACCAATGTTCTTTGATGCATGGAATGGGCACTGGGGCTTTGCTTTTAGCCATCACGGCACCAGTTTTGCACCCCATTTGTGGTCTCTTACTTGTTCCATTGCTCTCCTTTCTTAAGCCATTCACTTGCAACTTCATTTTTCTTTAGTTTAGATCCATTCTTCCTCCCTCTAATGCACCTAGAAAAACCAATACAAACACATGAAATGCATCTAAATTTCTCAAGAATTAATAAATAAACAAGCTTAAACAATATGAGATATAAGTAAATAAAATTCACTTATTATCAGTCCTTAGAGATAGAGCTATCTGTAGCTCATCGACAAATAGAGGAGTTGGAAGCGATTGTGGACACTCTAGCTGAGTTGGCAAGATTTTCTTTCTTTGACTTCAGCTTTGGCCTCAGCTGATTGTTGTGTCCACACTTTTTCTTCCCACGGTTTGTAGCCTTTCTTCTTTTCATTGTTTCCCTTGTTGATGTAATAATTTCTTTCAATAAATTTTTTTATTTTGTTTGAATTTGGATCTTGTGTATGTTCATTCTTCACTAACAATCCCATTTAGCCTTAGCAAAGTGCTCAACACATTACTTTTGTTGCTTAAGCTTTAATAATCAACAAATTTGTTTGGATATGTTGCTTTCTTGAAAATGCCTTAGTAATATTTCTCTTTGGAAATCATGTTGTTAGGAAGACATAGGTTTTGCACCTTCGTCCTACCCTTCCCATCTTGTTTCACTTATTGGGCAATTTTGTGGGGAGACCTCTGAATTTCACTAGCAGAATTATTGTTCATCAAAACATTATCTTATAGCGGATCTGCTTCCCATTCTCATAGCACTTGTTTAGCAGTTCAACCTGAACATTTCAACTTGACAAATCCAGACATCTTATTTTCTAGCACCTTAGCAGGCTTCATGCTTTCTAAATTCTGATACTAATCATTCTTATGGCAGCTTTTCTATACCTATGTGTCCTTTCGATGCTTCCATTCACCCACGTGTACGAGCTTTAAATGTGATGAGATGTGAAAATGGCTGATTTTTAGTTTTCGCAAAGCCCCAGGATGGCAATTCTCTAGTTTTGCATAAAACCCTAGAAGATTTCATTGAGAGACATCTTTAGGACACCACCGTGTAGACAAGAAATCATCTCTCACTCTTGGTCTTCGTCTATATGTCTTCTACTTACAAGTTGTCATTGTCTCATCTTTCTCTTTCATTTTAAGTCTCTATTCTGCTTGTCTTGGCGATGGCCATCAAAATATATCATTCGCGTCTATCTGGTAATGTTATGGAGGCATTCTGACTTTGCCTTTGCCTGAGGGTATGAGCTAGGTATTCCTGAATCCTCTGCCCTTCCTTGGCATTTTTGAGAAAATTTCATATCACCTTAGGATATCTCCGAGCAAGGTTTCACCTTGTACAAACCCCTTTCATTTCTTTTCATTTCCTTGACTATAACATTTCCCTGGGACAATTGACCCCCAACAATTGGTTACATCTTGTCACTCTGTCATTGAGTTCACAATCTTTGAGAAATTCTTATTTTCACCCTTCTAATGTTTTCCACAATTTTTACCTTGACTAAAGCTCCTCATTCATTTTACTATTTCTATCTTATCCCCCGTGCTCCTTTGTGGAAGTTTTTTATGTAAATCATTGCCCAAATGATGACTGGAAATGTCATTAGGCTTGGGTTAAGGTCACAGGGGTTTTCTCTTTTTTGATGGTTTGGACTACTATTCCAAATCGCCTATCATCTTTTCTTTCTGCCTTGGAATAGCATAGTTTGTATGTTCTAAGGTATAGGTTAATGTCCATAGGTAGGTTGCCGATGGATGCTATGTCTTCCGCTAATCATTATTGCTAGGTGGATTTTTCGTGTGGCTTTCCGAGCCAGAAAGTCACTACTCTGGATCCTCTTCCTTCTTTATCTTCTTTATTCCTGGACTTGAGCTCTGTGATAGGGCAAGAGTTGGATTTTTTTACTATTTTCCACCCTAGTCCTCGCTAGGTAGGGGGCTCTGTTCCTTTACATGCTTCTACTTTTGATCAAGCAGTTTCATCTGTGCAACCAAGAATCAAGACAGTTGCTCAGAGGCAGAAGTTTGTTGCTTCCACTAGTGCTCAACCTTCCTCTTCTTCTCTTCCTTCTCCTGGGTCCCTTGGAGAAGAGCCCAAGGTTCTAGACCACAACCAAAATCGGTTGAGCTTGTCCATTATCCTAGTGCTAGTAGCGGTGCCATCCTGTTGACATTGCTTCAGGGCGGAGCACTTCTCAATAGTACTCAAATTCTTCCTCCGGATTCAACCAACACACTAGAATAGATCTGTCATCTCCATGTTCGAAGGCCACCATCGCGGAGCATGTCCGCACTAGTGGGAAAGTAGATGACCTTCTAGGAGGAGTGAATTATCCTTCCAGTTCTCTTTTACATTCTTCTTTTGTTTTTTCAGTGTCTGTATAGTCCTCAGCTATAGTCCCATGTTCTACTAGTTCTACCCGGGTGACTATGTCTTGTTCCCTTTCTTCTTTTATTGTGTTTTCTACTCCCTCCTACTCCACTTTGCTAGCTCTTATGCCCTCGATTCATCTTGTTTCTTCTGGCTCAAAACCAATATCTAGAGTGACTCTAGTAGCAGATCCAGAGTCAATCAAAGCAAGTGCCTCTATGGAGGTTGATGGACAGCTAATAGTTGTGGGATCAATGGAGACTGTGGTGGTTATGGAGGTTTCTTCTTGAACTGCTATGGCTTGTTGACCCTTTTCCACTTTTTTTGGTTGGTATATTCTCTTTTCTTGTCTTTTGTGAAATAATCTCTTTTGGTATGGAGGAGCTAACTTCTCTCTCTTTTTTTAGGTTTGTCCTTTTCTTCTAACCAGTTAGTCCGAGCATTGAAGCATTTGCACTCCAAACCTAGCCTTGCCCCTTTCGCTCAATATTTTAGAGTTGATGCTTCAAGTTCTAGCAAACCAGTTTTTGCTCCTGGATCTCCGCCTATCCGCAGGGTCACCATTTCCACAAGTCCAAGTTCCTTTCGACATTCCTTGCTTACCAACGCTTTTCACAAAGAGATAAGATAAATAATTTCTCTATTACAACATCCAGAGTAGGTGGTAGTCTTTGTCATGCAACTTTCCTATCCTATGGACCACTCTCGAGCTTTTGCAATGCCATAGGATGATCTCGTGGTGGATTCTGCATTAGACAACATGTGGAGTTTGATCACTAGACAAAATTTCATTGATCAAATGAAAATTTGCATACAACAGCTCAAAAACTCTCAGAAGCAACTGGCAAGGGTATTGTTCAAGCTATGGATAGAATCTGATCGATTGCAGGAGGTTAAAGAGGATCTAGAGTGGGAGTAGAAAAGGGCTTCTTCTATGGCAGTTAGAAATAAGTGTGACCACACTATTGCTAAGCTCGTTGTTTTGAGAGCAGAATTGGAAGATGAGTAGAAGCACTTCCGAGAGCTTGAGGAGATCGCTTTCGCCTGCAGGGCCAAAGAGGAGGGTTGATTGTGGAGCATGATATTACAGAGGCTACACGTAATGAGGCAAAGGAAACTCTCTTGAAGGCGAAAGCTAACTGTGATGCTGCAGTGGAAACCGTTGATTCCAAAGCAAAGCAATTACCTCACTTGGAGGTGGAGGCTGCTATGAGGGAATTGGCTTTGCAGCAGAAGGTCAGCACACTTGAGAATAGAGCTAGTAGGGAGGAGGCCTTCTAGTAGGAGATAGATTCACTAAGGGCTTAGCATGTTTTTGATATTGCTTGGGTCTGCCTAGAGCAACTTGTAGCGGAACCAGAGCGTCAAGAGATGTTACTTCCGAAACTCGTTGACTACTTTGGGTGAACCTTTGAATCTTTGAATCATGTAGAAAGAAAGTGTCCAAAAAGTTTCCCATAATAGATATTGATGATATACAACCTGACGGGGAAGATCTGTAACTCAAAAAATTTACATAAATGAGAAAACTCATTCTTCTTGTTAATGGCTCTTTGTGTTTTTTGTACTTATCAATTTTTTTTATGTAGTGACCAAAATGTTTATTCAAAGCGATTTGGCAATGCTATGGAAAAAATTTACTAAAAAAGAATGTTACTATTTTTCCTTTACATGATTCCATAGGATTAGAAAAGTCATCTATCGATTCCGTAGGGTTGGAACTCTTGATCGCGTCCTTCGTAATTTGAATAGTGATGTCCTTTGTTTCAATAAGAAACAGAACTTGACCACTTTAGATAGTGCATACTTGGATTCTATTAGCTGGATAGGGCATCCCTTACAATTCCATAAATTCACTGCGTGACCACTTTAGATAGTGCATTTTTTGGCCTTTTTAGTCGGATATGGCATCCTTAAGAGGGTGTCCATTACAGTTCCATAGAATTGCCCTATGACCACTTTAGATAGCACGTCCTTTGAGTCCATTAGCTGGATAGGGTGTTCTTAAGAGGGCCTCCTTTACGGTTGATGAGCCAAGAAATATAGATGGTTCGCAATCAGTCCCCGGCAACGGCGCCAAAAACTTGATGGTCCAAAAACTTGATGGCTCAGGTTTTAAATAACCTCGCAAGTGCACGGTCGATATGTAGTTTAGTGTGCTTATGCAAG
>JAYJMB010004916.1:0-12509 GCA_036873735.1 Pouteria campechiana | reverse complement strand
CACTTTAATTCACACTTAATTAAATTAAACTTTATAAACTTACCAAACTTCACTCATTACTATACCTGAATTATTAAAATGGTCTTATACCAAAATTCTAGGGCTTACACTTCCACTCTTCAAGAGCCTGAATTGAAGCAACTACCATAGAACTTGAAGCATGTATTTCTTGGTGAGAATGATACCCTTCTAGTTATAATTGCTACTGACTTATTTGCTGATCAAGAGACCAAGTTGCTGAATATCTTGAAGAAACATAAGAAGGCTTTAGTGTGACAACCCAGGATTTTCAAGTAAGAGAAAATTTTGTAAATATTTATTTTGGGTATTCATGAGATGACTTGAGGTGAGGATGAATATTTTTCTAAATTAGATCATTATATATATGTAAATTTCGTATGAAGTTAATTTATGTATTGAGCACCAAAGTATATTAAAAAGAAGATAAATATGAAAATGGTGTCACTTGTATCCAATTTTTGGTACAGAAGTTGGATGATTTAGAAACAGTGTTCAACATGAAAGTTGTATCTCTTGAAATTATATTTCCAATAAATCACAAATCAAATGATTTGGATATTATATGAGAAAGTTATGAATAAATTACCAAAATTATTCTTGGTGGACACTTACGGATGCCCATGACAAGATTAACTTGATAAATTTGAAATTTTGTGCATTATTTATACAAAATAATTTTCATAAATTTATATGGAAGACCCATTAAGACAAATATATGTGCAGTATTTAAATTTCAAATTATTTATTGATTTTTATGTGATATTTGAGGTTTAATTATTAGATGGGTGAGTAATGGTCCTTAATTTAATCAAGACTTGATATTATGATTAAATAGCTTTATCTCTAATTAATTAAGAATTAATTATGCATTTTAATGTATCTTTGAAAGGGAATGATTAAATGATACATTAACTACATTTCATGGGTGAGATTAAAGTAGAAAAAGGGGGTTTCATTCACCTATGGAGGGCTGAATGCACAAGCCTTTAAAGTGCTCCATTACCTTCAAGCCACAACCAAACCCACCCCATTCACGCCCCTAGCTGCTACCCTTTCTTGCCAAGCCATTCACATTCCCATTTTCTTCAAATTTTGTGGGGTAAAATCATAGAAAAGATGTGTAAATGATTCCCTATTAAGAGAAATGCAAAATCTCTCCATTTTGAACATGGTTAAGAAATGGAAAACCCAATTTTTGTCCCCCTTGTTGCTGCTCATGAGTGAAATGGAAGATGACAACTTGCTATGTAATTTTATGGTGGAAACAACCCACCAATCTCATTGGTAAGTGCTCCCTTAATAGATTTTTGAATTTTTGTTTTCTTTGTAAGGTTTAAGCTAACGTAGGGGCCTAGTTAAGGGTGGAATTGTTGGTTTTATCTTAATTTTATGGGGGAAACAAGGTTAAGTAGTGATTTTAATGTTATTCTAGTGATTGGGGCTACCAAAAACATGTATATTGCTACCCACAAAAATTGGCAGCAACCTTTTTGCATAATTGGTTGTGAAATCGTGATTTGGGGTATTAAACAATAATTATGTTGATTTTGGAGAATAAATGAATTTATTTATGAGGCTAAAGTGATGTTAATTATGCTAGACCATGATGGTATATGGCTGGACATAAAATCCCCTTCATGCATGTTGCTTAAAATGACATCAGTTTATGCATTTTGAGTGTTTGGCAAAATGCCTATATAGGAAATTCGTGGGTGGTGTAAATGGGTAGCAACATTAATTAATTGATGACTTAGTTAATGTATTTTTGATGTGTTGGGATAATAATCATGTTGAAAACAGATTGCATGTTGTGGAGAATGCATGGAATCTAATGCATATTACTGAAATTTATACCCATTATGAGCTATGTTCAAGTTGATTCATTAGGGTTGTTTTGATGTTTATTAGACTTGCCCAATTGTGAATTGAATGGAATGAGTTTTAAGGGTGTTAATGAACCTTAAATAAATTATTTTAGTAAATAAATCACTATAAGGATGTTTTAAGCAAAAATCCTTAAATTTAAGCCATATGGAGTCCTAACTTGAAATGAATGGAAATGATTACAAGAATAAGTGATTGGGAAGTATAATTGGGTAATGAGACATGATAGACTCCAATGAGATGCTTAGGTGGGTTTTACTTATTTTTTTGCATTGAGTAGAATTTCCATTTGAAACATGTGTAATTATTGAATGTTGGTGTATGTGATATGTGTAGAGCCATTGGGGTGTTGATAGAAAGCCAAGTATGAAACTTGAAGAGTTGTGGCACTATTTTAAGTAAAATAAGTAGGCTTATTTCCATTTTATCTATGTGTGAATATATGGATTTATAGGGATAGTGAGTATCCCTCGATTATGGGCATCGTATTTTCTTTAGCATGATTGTATTATATTGTAACAACCCATGGCCATATTGCTGAGGTTTTGTCTGCTTTGGACCATTATAGTCCTCACAACTTTGCCCCTCTATAGTTGATACCCATACAAACCCCACAAAAGGTGCCTCAATAAGTTTCCATAGATCCCCACAATTTAAAGTTCAGGAACTTTATCCCCATTTTCGATGTGGAACAATTCATCCTTGCCACCTTTTACTTAGAAGCCTGCCAATAGACCCACCTTGTCCAGGCTCTCTCTAGCCCTAGTGATTACTCCCCGCCCTCATTAGCCCCAGATGTTATAGGCCAACCATCTTCTACCTGGTTCATCCCCAAAGCACTCTACTTGTGGGGATCCAGCTCTGATACCATTTGTGATAGCCCATTGCCACACTGTTGAGGTACTGTCCACTTTGAACCATTACAGTCTTCATGACTTTGCCCCTCTATAGTTAATGCCCATACAACCCCCAAAAAAGGTGCCTCAACAAGTTTCCATAGAGCCCCACAATTTAAAGTTCAAGAACTTTCTTCCCCTTTTCGATGTGGGACCATTCATCCCTACCATCCTTCGTTTAAAAGCCTACCGGGAGCTGCACCTTGTCCAGGCTCTTTCTAGCCTTGATAATCACTCCCTGCCCTCATCATCCTCGGATGTTACATAAATGATGTGTGATTATTTGGGATAGCAAATATCCCATGTTATGTAGGGATTGATGTTTGGTAATAATGTGTGATGTGTGGTTGCTAGGAATAGAACATATTCCATGTTATATGTATGCAAGGATGAGGTGTGCATTGATGAGGGATAGTAAGTATCCCAAAATTATTCCTTATGTTATAATGATATGAATGTGTGAATTGATGGGTATGGCAAATATCCCATGTATTATCTTTCAGGCTATAAATGTGAATGTGTGGATTGATGGGGGATAGTGAATATCCCATAATGTTGCATATGGACACCAAGGTTTGATTGGCATGTATTTTTTGACATTATAAATTGAAAGTGTTGGCATTTTGCACCTCTATGTATTTGATCTGAAAGCATATTTGACTATTTCTTCAAGTGAAAGGATTTTGATATAGCATTGCATGAAACAGCATATAATTCATAAGTCAATGGGGTTAAGTTTGGTCTGTATGGAATTGTATGTACATGGATGATAATGTGTGTGGTCATAATAGGATGATTTGTGATTCTTTGATGATACAGTTTTGTTGGAGGATGATGCACATATAGGATGATTGTGTAGTGATGGCATAAAGATGACCTGGGACTAGTGTGATATGAATGCCTAGATGGCATGGTAGCATGGAGGCCTTATTGGCCTAGTATTGATATGCCTGGATGGTGTGGAGGCCTAGTTGGTCTGGTATTGATATGCCTAGATGGCGTGGAGGCCTGGCTAGCCTGGTATGGATGCACCTTGGTGGCATGGAGGCCTAGATTGGCCTAGATATGATGGAGCTAGGCTTGTGTAGCCTGGATAGCCTGGTATAAGATGACACCCAGATAGGGTGGTGGCCTAGATGGCCAAGGGCTTGGCCTAGATAGCCTGGATATGACCTGACACCTACATGAGGTGGTGGCCTAGATAGCCAGGGGTTTGCTTGGATAGCCCGATATGACCTCTCACCTATATCGTGGTGGCCTGGATGGCCTGGGCTTGGCTTGTGTAGCTGGACAGCCCAATATGAGATGACACCTGAGGGGTGTGGAGGCCTAGATGACCTAACTTGTGTGATCTGGTTCCCTTTATAGGTGTGGGTGGAGCACCTATGACCCCTATGGAGCAACGAGGGCTAGGCGCCATAGAGGGCAACGATAGAGCTGTCGAGGGCCTAGCAAGCTTCATAGCTGGGTGTATAGGGAGTGACCATTGGCACATCAAAGAGGAGAGATAGTGATGTCTTTCATCCTAAGGAGTTTTGATTATGATTATGTTAATGATCACTATGTGTTTATGAGCATGCCTTGACGAATAGGTTGTTTATGAGTCCTACTTATGAGAATGACTTGCTAATGACAATGAATTTGAAGAATATGTCTAATCTTTGGTAAATGTTGGTCTAGAGGATATGTGCATTTTAGGCATGCATTGTCATGACATTCAACATGTCATGGATTTTCTTATTTGATGGATTTGAGCATATTATTTCACTAGTTTATTGATTATTATTTTCTATCATATCTACTTACTGAGTTTGCCCAGACTCACACCATTTAATTATGATTTTTAGCTAGAAGGTCATGTGGAGGAGACCAACAGGGGTTAGTGCTCATACTTGGTATGGAATGGTAAAGTCTATGTTGTATAATAAAATTGGGGCTAGAATCCCCTATATTGTATATGAATTTGTAATATGAAAAAGATTCTAGTTATGTTGTATATTAAATTGTATGATAAAATGTAAGTGATGTATTGGCATGTCATTGTGGGGTGGAATGTATGTATAATTCTTCGTAGGTACTGTTATGCCATTTACCATCATGATGCAACTCCAATTCTGGGTAATGTGTGGGTGTGTGTTATGTGTTATTGAGTATGTTAGTGAAGTTGGAATGAACACAAATGCAATATGATGTGAGGAATGTTGTATAGGTAAGGATATCCTTATATTTCAGAGGAAGCTCTGCTGAATTTTTGGCAGAATGTTTTCCTTAAAAATGGGAGAAATTCAAGAGGATATGAAAATGCATAAGCCCTGGGGATAGAGTGTTACATAGTTACATATAGATTAGACATTAGCTAACATTAAAAGAATTAGCCCTGCTGTGTGCATGCATAAGATATTGTTGGAGGATGATGCAAAGCCTTCTAGGGAGGCTCAAACAAGACTTAACCCACAAATGTAGGAAACTGTTAGAGCAAAAGTGATCAACTTGTTGGATGCAGGTACAATCTAGTCCATGTGGTACCAAAGAAATCTAGTATTTTTTTTGTTAAAAATGATAATAATTAGTTGGTACCAATGAGAATGACTACAGGGTGGAGGATGTACATAGACTACAAAAACCTCAATGCAACCACAAGAAAGGATGATTTTTCTCTCCCTTTCATTAATCAAATGCTTGAACGATTGGCAAGTCATGATTACTATTATTTTTTGGATAGCTTTTTAGGTTACAATCATGTTCTTATCACTCCAAAAAACCAATAAAGGACAACATTCACTTGCCCATTTGGAACTTTTGCTTATCGGAGAAAGTCATTTGGTCTTTACAATGCCCCTGCAACCTTCTAAAGTTGTATGATGTCAATTTTTTCTAATATGATTGAAAGGTTTATCAAGGTATTTATGGATGATTTTTCTGTGTTTGGTGATTCATTCAATGATTGCCTTGATAACTTGAAATTGGCGCTTAAAATGTGTGTTGAAATGAACTTGACATCGAGTTGGGAAAAGTGTCATTTTTTAGTTAAGTAGGGAATTATTTTGGGACACATTATTTCTAGTAGAGGCATTGAAGTAGCAAGGCAAAAATTGAGTTGATAGCTAAGTTGCCTCCCCCAACTTTAGTGAAGGGAGTGAGGAATTTTCTTGGTCATGTAAGTTTCTATAGACGGTTCATAAAGGACTTTTCAAAAATTTGTAGACCATTGTGTAACTTGTTGGCTAAAGACATGACTTTCTATTTTGATGCCAAGTGCCTTATTGCTTTCAATACCTTGAAAGAAAAATAAACTTCTGCTCTAATTTTCTCAGTTCCTTATTGGTCCCATCCATTTGAACTATTGTGTAACACATCTAACTTTGTTGTAGGTGTTGTGTTAGGACAAAGAATAGATAAATTGCCTCATGTTTTATCATGCAAGCAAGACTTTGAATGAAGCACAATGGAATTATTCTACTAAAAAAGAATTGTTGGAAATTGTGTTTACTTTAGAAAAGTTTTGCTCATGCTTGATTGGTTCTAAGTTAATTGTCTATTCTATTCATGCTGCTTTAAAATATTTGCTAACTAAGAAAGATGCCAAGCCTAAGTTGATCAAGTGGGTCTTATTACAATAAGAATTTAACCTAACAATCAAGGATAAAAAAGGAAGCAAGAATGTTGTAGCTAATCATCTATCCAGACTAGTGGAAGGAACTAACTTTGAGCATGGAAAAGATAAAAGAAATCACTCCCATAAATGAGATTTTTCCTAATGAGAAACTCTTTTTATATAGAGAAGTGAACCTTGGTATGCTAACATTGTTGATTATTTACTCAAGGGACTTTTTAATCCAAATCCAAATTCGTAGGGAAGGAAGAGGTTGTTACCTGTAGCAAAGCACTACTTTTGGGATGATCCAATTTTGTTCAAACTTTTTTCAAATCAAATCATTAGATGATGTGTACCTGAGGATGAACAACAAATCATTTTGAGTCACTACCACACATTTAGCTATGGAGGGCATTTTGGAGGGAAGAACACTGCTCTCAAGGTGTTCCAATCTAGTTTTTACTGGCCAACTATTTTCAAGGATGCTCATACCTTTTATGCAAAGTGCAATAGGTGCCAGAGAACGGGTAACATTGAGAGGAGAGATGAGATGCCACTCACATGTAATCTAGTTGTTGAACTGTTTGATGTATGGGGCATTGATTTTATGGGCCCATTCCCACCATCCAATGGGAACGTGTACATTCTACTTGATTTTGATTATGTGTCTAAGTGGATTTAGGCAATAGTAACTAAAACTAATAAAGCTAATGTTGTGGTTAGATTTTTGAAAGATAAGATTTTCACTAGGTTTGGCACTCAAAGAGCAATCATTAGTGATAAAGGTAGTCAGTTTTACAATAAGGTTCTTGCAACTCAGTTGAAAAAGTACAAAATCACTCATCGAGTGGCAACACCTTATGATCCACAAATGTTTGGATAAGTTAAAGTTAGCAACTAACAGATCATAGCATTTCTGGAGAGGATAGTGAACACTTCAAGGAAAGATTGGGTGATGAAGTTGAACAATGCACTATAGGCATACAGAATTGCATTCAAAACCCCAGTTGGAATGAGTCCTTATAGACTTATCTTTGGAAATTCATGCCATTCATTTGTGGAGTTAGAGCACAGAGCATATTATGCAATCAAGAAGCTGAACTTTGATTTATAAAAGCCAAGTGAAGAGAGAAAGATTTTTGTTGAATGAATTGGAGGAGATAAGAGATGAAGCTTATGAAAGCACAAAGATTTACAAGGAGTGAACAAAGAAATGTCATGATCAAATCATTCGCAAGAAATGCATTGAACCTAGAATAGAATTTTGTTGTATGACTCATGTTTGCATTTGTTTCCATGAAAATTGCTGTCATGCTAGGTTGGCCCATTCCTAGTAACTCATGTATTTTCACAAGGAACTATTGAGTTAAAGAACCTAAAGGATGGAAGAAAGTTCAAGGTCAATGGTCATTAAGTAAAGAGATTTGTGAGAGATGACTTGCCAATATAATTGAATGAAGTTGTTTCATTTCAGAATCCATGTAGGAAGAATTCGTCTTGCATAAATGTTAAATAATGTATTTCTTAGGAGGCAACAACTTCAGAGGGCTCTTAAATGATGTTTCAGATACGGAACATGCTTTAGAAAATGCAATTTGCAATGCCAATAAAAACATTGCCAGAAATTTGCAATTGATTTCAAGTTAGTTCAAGAAGAAGAGGATGAGAATGCACTTCATTCAGGAAAGCCTTTAAACTTAAACTTCTTTCATTATTTCACAATGAGGATAATATTTAGTTTAAGTTGAGGGTGTATTTAGGGAGTTACATTCAGATTTACATTCAGTTTTGGGCAATTTTTTTTGAATTTAGGTATAATTTTTTTATGAGCTTTACTTTGTGATGACTTAGCTAAGGAAATCAAGAGCAATTATGCTAACATGCTGAAATTGAATAGGTTTAATTGATGAATTCTCTCTTGATGATTAATAACTTATGCTTAGTTTTTTATTGCCATTACACATGATTTAGAAGGAAGGATAAATGCTATCTTGTGATTCAATGATTCTTATGATAAGTCCTTTTTCATGAGTGAAAAAAAATTTCATGGAGCACATTATGTTATGATCATGCAAAGTATATGTGGATTAGTTGATGATGCTGTGAATTCAGTGATATTTTGGTTGACATGAGCATGCTAGAACTTATTTGCTTATTTCTCAAGGAGAAATTCTAAATAACAAGTTTACTTGGAAGTGATTTATACCATTACAAAGAACTTTTTCAAAAGCCCTCATGAAGACAAGTGTCCCATCACATATCTTCTCTCACATCAAGCCACATGTCCTAAACCCTCTACTCATAAGCCATGTATCCCAAGCTGAGATTGTATGTGCCATGTGTCCAACACTTCCTCCCTAAAAGGAGTTATTGGTCCATATCGCCCTAACCACTTGGACTTGGTTTAAACCATCCCACATGCACACCACATGTATCCCACATGAGCTCTAAGTAAGTTCCTCATCACCATGAATGTCTTCTACATGGAAATGAACGGGTATAATACACCCTAAACTCTAATGCTATGATCCCTCAATTCATATCAAGCATCCATGATGTGTTCCACACCAACAATACAAT
Source organism: Pouteria campechiana (assembly GCA_036873735.1). Taxonomy (NCBI): domain Eukaryota; kingdom Viridiplantae; phylum Streptophyta; class Magnoliopsida; order Ericales; family Sapotaceae; genus Pouteria; species Pouteria campechiana. Next base: position 3,533 of record JAYJMB010004916.1, on the reverse strand, counting down.
CCACATCCACGATCCTACTCTGGAACCATCTCATGATTCATAAAGGAACTGTCTAGTGTACCTCCATGCCAACATGAATCACTTGCTTCATGGAAGTGATCACATCACTCATTTGCTGAGCAATCCACATCACAGGGCTGTTATAGAGAAGTAGTATGCATTTAAGTTTATGGGCCCTGGATAGCTCACATGTAGTTCTCAAACTTGAGATTACTTAAATATTGGAGGGTGCATCCCAAGGTTACCTGCAAATGTTTGAGTATGTAGTCCTTTTGATAAGTGAATTTTATTCACTTATATCATATCTATTTGAACTAACTTTTAATATATTCTTGAGTTTTTCTTGGTGGGTTTATGGTTTTTATTTGTATGTTTGGTTGTAGGCACATGAATGCACAAAAGAGGAAGAAAACTTGGAAAACATCAATAAAGAAAAAGAAGAAAAACAACGAAGCTTGGATGATGAATATGTGGTTGGTGAATGAAGAAAATAAGTGGCAATAATTGGATGCCAATTTGATGTCGCGGCATCCAAATTGCAAAGAAAATCTTCTAGTAGAGCTAAGTTTTAGTGTCAGTTTGAAGACATTGTTGGTATATTTGGAGATGGATTCAGTAAAAGTGTTCAACATAAAAGATTTAGCCCTTGAAGTTATCTATTCAAAAAATCAAGAATTAGATGGTTTGAAGATCAAAAGTGGAAGTTATAGATAAAATACTATAACTTTCTTAGACTTCAGTGCAGCTTCAAATGTGCAAAAAACAATGTCACTTGTAGTCCTATTTTGGAAATGAGGGAGGTTGATTTGGAAAATATGGTCAACATGAAAGTTGTATCCCTTCAAACTAGCTTTCCAATTATCAAGAATTGTATAATTCCAAGATCATATGATGAAGTTATGGTTAAAATAGTTAACCTATGTCTAGGGGACAGCAACTTGATGCTGCAGCATCAAATTTGGATGTTGCAGCATCAAACCAGACTAAGACAAAGTGTTTGTTTCCAACAAAGAGGATGTCATGGCATCCAAATCTGATCTTGTGGCATCAGTACAAATTGTGCAACATGTGTGAATGTTTCCTAACCCTAATAAGTGTGCTATAAAAAGGATTTTTAAAGGAGGTTAAGGGGGCGTGTTGGAGGGTTTTGAAGGTGGTTTTGGAGGCTCAAAAGAGGAGAAAGAAAAGGGCTTTTGGAGGAAGATTCAAGTTGGATTTCAAGACAAGAATTTAGGGGAAGATTTTGCTACCACTTTAATCCTTATCTTCTTAGTGTTTTTCATTTCGTTTATCATTTGTATGTTGGATTAAAGTTGGGACTCAAATTTTGATAATATTGGATGAATGTTTTATGGATTCTTGTTCCATTATATGTAGCTAAACTTCTCTTTCTAGAGGAGAGATGAATCTTGTGTTGAAGTCATGGTTTAATCAATGAGCTATGTTGTTGAGTATGTTTTATTGATTTATTTGTGATGTTGTGTGATTAATGCTTTTAATCTACTAGCCATTTATTGAATGATATTGCATTTAGGATTTGACACTCAAATTAGGTAATTCTAAATGGGATCTAAACATCATAGCATGTAATGCTAGATGACTTGGGAAAGCTTCTAGGTTATGTGAGATTATTAAAAAGAACCATAAGTCTTAACGCATTCTTAATATTCTAATTTTTATAGGGATATTGAAAATAGATACTTAGCCTAGCACTCGGGGGAGAGGAGGTTAAGTTCATTGGGATTCTTGATCTATAAATGGATAAAAGCAATCAACACATAATAAGTTGAAGAAACCATGATTAAAGCACAAGTGAAGTCGATCCTCTAGATGCTTCTATACCTTGATTTCTTACCACCAAAAACTTGTCTATTTCTATTTCTTATTTAAATTCACATCACTTAATTTTCCAAATAAAATCAATATTATCTACTAAAATAGATAGTGATCAATTGAGATACACAATCCCTGTGGAGAAGATACTTACTCACTACTATATTACAAAACTTGACATCGTAAACTTGCGGTATAGTTTGCAGCGAACACCTTTCATAGAACACCCCCCCCCCCTCCCCCCAATCCTACAAATGTTTAAACCATGCATCTCTCCAAGACCTCCCTAAGCGGGCCACTGTCCTTTCCTAGAAATGTGAAAGGCACAACTCTATGCAAACTCTTTTCATGTAATTTACATTTTCTATGTGCGCAAATGCAATTTACATTTTCCATGAGTGCAAATCATGCATGTGCATAGATATTACTTTATAGGATGCACACCTTCCCTATATCATGTAGGTCACGCTCCTTTCTTATGAGCAATAGGGGACCCACATAAATGCAATCCACTACAAATCAAACTTATTTCTAGTATATGAATCTCATATCCTATACTCTTCCTGTACAAGTTTTCCCTTTTGCAAACATTTCTATGCATGGTGCAATTCCTCTCATGCATGTTTGCAGTAGAATTTTCCCATCTTTTCATCACTCTTCCTTACAGGCATGTTGGTTGCAACCTTTTCCACTGTGTAGGTTGTGAACTTCCAAAAATGGACCCAATTTATGCCATCTATTGGATTTCACTTGTGCATCAGGGAAACTACCATAGAATATAGAATGGGACATAGTTAACTATGCAATTATGAAATCATCTCATAGAACATAGACAAGTAGGAAGTGAGGAAAAAGAAAGGGGTAAGCCCAATGAAAATTAACTTGTATAGTAACTCTACGAAAAGTTCCTCTTACCAAAATTTATGAATATAGGAGCCATGCAAAAATAGAAAAAATAAAAAAGGAAGATGAAGAAGAGGAAAAAAAAGAGAAAAAAAAATAAAAATCAAGATAAAAAAATTAAGTGCAAATTATTTTTGTGGAAAACCAATGCTTGTGAGATTCCTCGAAGGATAATTCTCATATGTAAATGTTTTCACCACAGTTGTGGTGAAAATGCCTTGTTTATCCTTCTATCATTCTTAAAACCACCTATTTAACTATAGTTTAAAAAATTACATTTATTGAAATCTTAAGTGGACTGCAAAAAGTGAGAAAATTTTAATGGATGTATACACAAATAAGTAGGAAGCGAGAAAAAGAAATAAGATGAATTTCGTCATGTGCTTGTTAGGAATCTTCCCATAGGAAGCTACTAATCCTAAAATGTAGAGAATAACTGAGAAAATAAAAAAAGAGATGATAGAGATAGAGAGGGAAAAACCCAAACCAATTCACCAAAATGCCTAACATCTTTCTATACAATCAAGCCTTTAATAGGCAATGCTCCTTATTTTCCATGTTTGACCCTATCATTCCCTCCCCCTTGAAAAACTACATTATCCTTAAGGTGGAGAAATCTATGATTGGATAGTGTCTATGTGACATATGTCTACTGTAACACTTGGGGAGTTGACAATATCATAGAGATGTAGAACTAAAACCAATGAAGCAAGTGGCTAGCTGTAAGGCCCTGAAAAATTTTACAAATGCAAATTTTTGCTATTGTAAAGTTTTGGTAACTTTTGCCGGGTCGATAG
>JAYJMB010004915.1:0-12509 GCA_036873735.1 Pouteria campechiana | reverse complement strand
AAAATTTGAATCATATTTTTGTTTTTACAAAAACTCTTTCAAGCTTACATTCTTTAGAATATAAAAATGATATTTCTTTGAGGCACATAATTTTATCTTAACAATTATAAATATAATCCAATGTAGCACAATATGATAAACCAAGTTAATTGCAATGTGGATCATGGTGATTTTCTTCATTTTCTGATAACTTGCAAATATGCTTGCATAGAGATTACTCAATTAAAAGGCATACTCTTCAAGCATACTTGACTATATTTCAAGCTTTCTAAATTATCAATAATATTTGCATGTATCAAGTCTAAAACAAGTTTTGTTGTTATCAAAATCATGCACATAATCCTAACAACTTTATTAAAAAATAGAAATTATATACATTTAGACAAATTTTATTAAGAAATATTTCTACATGTCTCCTTTGATAATTTTATATACCTAAAAGTACTTTCAATATTTTACTACTAAAGGAAAAATAAAAACCAAAAGCACTTTTTAGGTCATAACATTAAATACTAAATAGCTTCTTAACTACAACATTTTCTATAAAACTCTGACTAATAATAGTTCTTTTCTCATTTAGGCCAAATAAACCTTGTTGCTAAATTAAATTTATGATAGCATATTATAATTTTTTCTTTTTAAAAAAATATTAATCTTGTAATAAGATATAAAAGGGAGGCTCTCAAATATTTAATGTTAAAAAAATCTTAAGGCATAAATTTTGCCCCTCTTTGCTCACAAGAGCTCTTAGCTATTCCGACGAAGGAGTAAAAACAATGTTTAAGAAAGTGATACAAGGAAGATAATGAATTAACGATAAATTTAACATTTTACTAAGAAAATATAAAATAATCTATAAAAATAGGTCTAAAATAGAAAATATTAGATTGATATAAATGAATTATTCATTGAAATATTTACTTTCTTTAAATAAGATTAAGGGACATTTGCGAATATATCTGCACTCTTTACAAATAATTATATTTTACTAACATTTTTAAAATATTTATAAAGATAATTATATTTTAATAAAATGTTTTTTAAGGTGTTAAAATCGATAATTTTTAGACAGTGTGTTCAATGCAATTATATTATATAGATGTTTCTAAAGAATCGTTATATCTACGAGATTTAGACAACTTTCTAAAAATTGTATAAGTCATTTTGTTACTTTGGAAACTAATAATTTTTGATATTTTTAAAATATTTTGATAATATATATTTTTATAAATATTTTAATACTGATAAAAATACAACTTTGAATAAAATTATAAGTGTATATGCAAATGCTTCTAGGATTAAAATAATAAGGATAATTTTCATTTACCTTCCATACTTTTTTTAATTTTGCAATTTTTATCTTTTAACTATTGATCTTGTATATTCAAGTCTACTTTTTAAAATATTTTGTTGAAGATAACTATCTAACAAATGAGCATTAAGGTTTTTTATATAAAGTTTAGCTAGTCAAATTTTTGATAAGTTAACCTTGACCAAAGTTTTTTGCTCACTAAACATGGTTGAAGTCATAATGATACCCTTGGATAATGCCCCACCTAATCGTGATGACTTATGGGTTATATAATAGAGATAGACCCCAAAATTGAAGATATGGTATCATGAGTGTTCTTGAATTTATCTAATAGGTTTTTATTTTTTAAAGTCCATCTCCATTGTCTGACCCACTAGCTATCAAGACTAGATAAGGCATGATTCAATAACACCGTCGAAGATTCAAGAATACCATCATGTGGCCCTAATCATATCTATGTGGGGCCAAAATTTTAGTTGAAGTTGACTTTTTAAAAGTTTCACGATACAAACTCTGACTATCATCGAAATATTTTCAAAAATATGAGTGAATATATAAAATTAATAATTATGAGAAAAAATACAAAAATGAAAAGTTTATGAAGGTAAATGCAAATTACCCAAATATTAATAGATGTCTTATCAAGTCAACTACTCACCAAATATTATATTTTAATTATAATATATTTTTATATTAAAAATTATTTAATTCACACATTCATGTATACTGTACCAAAAGTGTAAGAGTTGTTTTTACCAATGACATTATTTTAGAATCATGAATGACCCATAATAAATTTCATATATCATTTAAATAGTGAAATGTATATTTTTATTTAATAACTAAATAATAAATTTTAATAAAGATAAAATTAAGCCAAAATTATGATTTTTATACTAAATATTTAATTTATGTATTTTTTATTTGGAATGATGCACTTGAATATTTGACTTGAATGATTTTTGATACAAAAACATAATGTGTAATATCAATAAACTCCAAAGTACTATCTCACTTTGCAAAAGATTATACCAAGGTTGTTTGATAATGAAGAAAAAAGGATCTAAGTTTTTACCCTTTTTTATAATATTTTTCAAACTTTTAACTTAGTTAGATATTTTAACTACTTAAAAATTCTTTTTTGCTTATTATTAATTATATCTTCAGTCATTATTTTCTATTTTTCTATATACAAAAGTTAAAATAATTCTTCTTTATTCACTTTTTTATGAATAATTACCCTCTATTATATCATAATATTCTTTTTTTTCACTTTTTGTTATATTCTATTATTTTCCTCATCTTGTTCTCGTCCCAAATAGGGGTGCAACTCAAGCTCATAAAACTCAGGTTCCCCTCAACCCTAACCTTAACCCCATTTGTAAAACTTCAACCTTAATCCTATTTTTGAAAATCAGGCTCGAGTTGAGTTTTGGGTTGATGAAAATCTAATGATCATCTAATTGATTGAAAATCTGGATATAGATGGCTCTAATAACCTGACAAACATGCATACAAGTCTATTGGATCATGGACTACAACTGGTCCATGAATAGTTAATTATCGGGACTATTACCTGTTCTAAAACAATGATCACAATACTCAATGACCACAATACTGATGAAAGAAGTCAATTTGTTAAAGGAAATTCAATAATGTATCTCATTCACATTAATAATAAAGCAAAATTGTGACTGATTCTATGTAAAGTTTAGCTACATGTGTGCAATGAAACCCTTCCTAAATCCCATGCTAAGGTAGGCAAGCATGTATTGCAAACTTTTGCAAAAGGATTCTAGATCTTTGACTGTGAAAAACGCCTCCATGTGGCATGAGGGCAAAAAACCTCTTGAAATAATCTATAAGATGATAGTAATGTAAATGAATGGATTGGAACTATCATTTTGGAAATTATACTTCACTTTTCTGTGTACCAAGAAACAGCCTAATCAATAACAATAATCCATTAAAATATTTTATTATTAACTTATTATGGCTAAGAGCTAGCATGCTTTCTCACCTTTGTGTTAGTAGTAATCCTACCTTTCTACCTGAACATCATGTGGAGGCAAGGAGAGAAGATTATAAATTTTTTGAGGAAAATACTTAGTTCACCTCTTTTGCTCTTTCCTTCAAAATGTTCAACATATAAAATGGGCTCACCAAGCTTTGCTCCTCATTTTGAGCATATAAAGGTTTAGTGTGTATGTGGCCTATAATTTATATATATTTAGTCTGATGATGGAGCATTAGCTGCAAATGACAAGGAGGAATAGGAACCAACATATGCTAATGTCAGAACAACTGGACATTCAATACAACTCTGATCAATATTAGTCTTGTTAACAAGATCAAAAGATTGTGTTATACATCTTTCTCCTCTCCTTTCCAAGCAAAGCATCCAGTCAACTTTTCCAAGTTCCAAACAAAGCATTTAGTCACTATAGGACCATATCATGCCCCTCTGAGAGACATGCAAGGTGAGTACAACTTCCAAAGTATTTAATTAGTAATCTACATGTACACCTCTGAAACAACCAAAAAATAGAAAACCATTTTTCCTGTACAAGGGGTAGCATCAATAAATCACTGGATAGAAATCTGAATCTATCCACTTCTATGTACCATGGATTTTGATGGGATTAACCATGTCCAACTTGCACATTCTTAAGACAGAGAAATGACATCCTCTTTACTATCGTTTCCTACTTGAGGTACTGAAAAGTTGTGCATAGTCAAAGCCAACCATTATAGTATGTCTATATACTTTTCTAAGTGGAAAACATAAATAGAAATATTAATATTTCTCACACAAAGAATACAAATCATAATAGTAGATAGCCAATCACATCAGTATTTTCCAACTTGTGTCAATAACATTAAACACATTTAGTATGTTCTAGAAGTTAGAAGTTACTCCAATAAATAATTCAACACACATACCTCTCAACATTGAAGATAAATCTCTACTTGTCAAAGAAAAGCAAAACTGAGGGTGATGTATCTTTTGTGTCCATGCTAGTCCCCATTATCTAAGAAATACATAGAACACTAGATAATTAATCAAACCATTCAACCAATAGGTGTGGAAAGGGTTGAACTTTCTATGAAAACAACTATGAAAACAAAAAGAACGAGAGGGTCAATATCCAGGAAAACCTTAAAGCAAATTATAGTTGAATGCAATTTTTTGCAATCAGCATGCGATGGGCATTTATAGGCTCAAATGACTGACAAGAATCAAGAGAGCACAATGATGGGGACTAGAAAATCAAGTAAAATAATATCAAGGGAGGATTAACATTTGCAGCAAGCATACACAAATCGCGCAGGCAAAATGGAATATGTCGGCTGGTTCAACAAGTCTGCCTGTCTTTGATCCTAGCCCTTGCAATGATGGCAACGGTCATTATCCAAATCCCTGCTGCAGCCGATGGCCTCCCTAGCTTCATAGAATCCACAAATGCCTTTTCTTATGGATCTGGGGATATCTTGGAAAATGGGATTACAAGCTAAGATTACAGGATGATTGTGAATTAGTGTTGCTTAAAAAAGATGAAGAGATATGGGGCTCCAACAGTCGTCGGTCATTATTAAAATGCATGGTCCAATTCCAGCCCGACGGCAACCTCGTGATTTACAACACCTTGTATGTTCCGTAGTGGGCTAATGGCATGGCCAGGGAGGAAGAAGGCGATTACATCCTGCTATTAATGGATCTCGGCAACCTTGTCATCTAAGGGCCTGTGATTTTGGAGACAAAGACCGGTAGTGAACCCGACGATGGGGATGCAATGTTGCATCGCAAGGTGGGGCAGGGTCTTCGTGTGGCCCGCAAAGCTGAAAATGTAGTTAAGATGCTTGATCTGCGTCATTTTGTGTGAGTGTTTGTAGTGACTCGATCTGTCAGTGAGAAAGAGGCTGTCCAAGCTAGTGCAGTATTTTCCTTAAGTGCATAAATGATATGGGGTTATCCACATCCACGAGGGCACCAATATGAGTATGATTTTAGTTCCTGGTCAGGTGTCCCAGTCTCTATTAAAAATTTATTTATTTATTTATTATTAATTGCTTTGACTTTGGTGAATGGACGTTTTATCTCAATCTTCCATGTTCTATACGCTGCACCGCCCGATACAAATAACTTTGAGATTTTACACTTCGAGCATGGCATGATGAAGCTCAAAGGTTGCAAGATTTGCTAGTTATTGAACCCCTAAATCAAACCTTCATAACGAGGCGGGAAGGCCAAGTATGACATGAGGGTTGAAAGTCGAGTAAGTGCGACCCATGATTGCGGATGGCCCAAAACTTGCACGCATGCGAGTAAAGAAAAGGAAACATAGGCGTGTATAGGTCCACGTAAGCAATGGACCTACTTGCCTGCCTTTTTATCCATGCCTGCTGACAGTTTCCATTTTTCACCCACCCAATACCAATAGCCACACTAGCTCATCGCGATCAAGGGTCCAAAAAGGTGTTGTCTGCACCACTCAGTCGTGCAGTCATGGGATTGGCGTGCACTAGGTCACTTCTGCTGGACGCGTAATGGCATCCGGGTCGAGCAGGTGAAGACAGTGACTTCCTTTTTCCACTTGCACAGGTAGAGAAGGAAAACCAGCTTGCACCCACTGACCTCCCTCCTCCTTTCCGTTGCCAGTCTCTCGAACAGTAGGTTGCCGGAGCCCCAACGCTCCCCTACCATTTTGCCTTAAATCGCAAAGGCCGAATTCAAGAATCGCATCGCCCGCACTCAGCCACTTGAACTGGTAGCGTGTTCCCCTCTCACCAGCACCCCAATTTCACAGCCGAGCAACAGCATAGTGCTTTCAGCAAGCTACTTCTTCAAATTCAGCTGTGGTTATCCCAAGCACCAATGCTAGTCTTGCAGAAACCTTGGCTCAGGCCCCTGCACGTGCATTTACCTGTCGAGACCCAAAGGCTTAAGGAGCTTGCTACTAAGCAATCCCAGCGGCTGATAACTTTGGCTCTTAATTCAGACAAGACAAAACCCATCCGGATCGCGCAGGCAGGCAGCATCGTCTTGTCTTGGCACGCCGACAGCAGAGCTTGCAATATTACAAATGAAGTATACTTGCTTAGATGAAGGCATTCAAACAGGACATGAAACAGGGATCAGGCACTCAACGGATTTGAGGTTTGATGGCAGATCCAGAGCTTCCATAGGTGTGTTGTAGGGAAGACAAAAGAGACTTTCCAAGCTCGAAGTTCGGATCTCTTGGGCCTACTATTCAGAGCATAGATTTCAGTGGAGCGGAGCTTCGGCGACAGCCTATCATTTGAAATAGCTTCCACCTACGCAGTTGGATGATCGGAGCAGACGAGCCACCTCTTTACCCGCGCACACAAATGGGGTAAGTGAAATTTTAGAGACAGTAGACAGTGCGGTTTACCTGACGAATTTCCTCTTTACCGTGCAAGTGAGCCATTCTCCACCTGCGTGGTTTAGATGATGTGGCCAAGCAGCATCCTTCCAGCTGCGCAATCAGGGCCAAGGGTACATGGAGATCTACCTTCGCAGATGAAATTCGTCCGCTTCAGAGTGACGCAATTGGGACAGCTTCAGGTTCCGCGCAAATGAGCCCTGGTTGCTTGCGGAAGATTAAATAAATTCCTGCCGCCCACGCAGGTGGAGTCCAAACTCGTGCAGATAACTGTTCACTGTGCAGTTGGAACGTGCGTGGACAGATTTCTCCCTGCCAGCGAAGTTGGAAAATTTCTAGGCTGCGCGGTCACCCAAAGTTTGTTCGATGGATGCTGCCTTAGTATAATATTCGGTCTGCGTAATTGGGAAGGCCAACCATCCGAGTGGTTATACACGAGTTATTCAAAGAAGGATTCCTGTTACCCGTCGCAAGTGTGGGGTTCTATCTGCGCAACCCAGAGAGTAAAGCTGTCTTCAAGAGATGAAGCGATGCACAATTGAACTATCTGCGTAGGCAGGCCATCTCAAACCTCACAGGTGGAGTTACGCAGATTACACTATCATCATCCGCGACTGTGATAAAGTTGAATGGAAAAAGACTTCATTACCCGTGATGATAATCGAAAGTCTATCTCCAACATTTCGACTTTGGAAGCTAAGACATTAATAAAGTATTAAATTGGTGGCACATGTGCAAATAAATATGTAAAATGCATGTACAAAAGCAAATGCATTACCTAAATTAATTGCATGGTATCTACTTAGTCATGCATGCAATTAATTAAAACTGATTGCATGAAAAACCACTTCAATCAAAACATCTAGGGTGATAAATATTTATTTTTTGACTCTTGCATGGAAACTATGCCAATATCTTGCCCACATTGGTAAAGCTGACATTTTTCAAAATGTCCCAAATAGTAATGCTAGGCTCATTTTCAACAATGCCCCCAATGGTGAAGTTGGGCTAATTTTCAGAAATGCCCCCAATGGTGAAGCTAGACTCATTTCTAGCAATGCCCCAATGGTGAAGCTGGTATTCCCAAAATGCCCCCAATGTTAAAGCTGGCATTCCTAAACTATCCCTAGAGGTGAAGCTAGACCTCAAGCCTATAAATACCCCTCTCCATGTCCCTAAGGAAAAAAGAATTTTCTTCCATAAGGAGTTAGAGGAGTCTTCAAGAAGCAGGTGTTTCCCTTAAACTAGTGGCCTTTGGCTATTAGTAATTTTTCTAGTGCTTAAGGGCACTCTATCATGGCCCCACCATGGTACACACATAGGTCCCACCCATGCTATGGTATGATAGGTTTTACATAATTAATAGACAATAGGATAATGATGGATTAGACATTTAAAATACATTAAAACCTGTTTAATACTAATTAAACTTCATAAATGGCAAAGTTACCCTGTAAATGCCCCATAAATTAAGAAAATAATGATATTATCTTAAATCAATTAAGAACTATTATTAGTACTAATTACTATCATTATTACTAATCATAATTAGACTTAATTAACTCAAAGGGTAATTAGGTTTAATTCATGCAACCTGACTCTACCATCTTTCACAAGTTAACGGCAGAGATCGCCCGCTTCTAGTTTTTTATGGGATATTGAAAAAATCACTCCTCAACTCATTCAAAAGTCTAAGTCTATGATTGGGTTATCGAGTAATGACTCACCGAGTCAAACCTTAGCAAACACCACTTACCAAATCATTCAAAAGCCTAAGTATAAGACCGAGTCGTTGAGTTTCAACTCTCTGAATCACTAAGTCATGACTCACTAAGTCATTGAATCATGACTCACCGAGTCAAACCTTAGCACATACTATTTATCAAATTAGCTAAATTCGGTCAATCACTCCACTCTTCCTAAGCTTTTCATGGGTAATTGAGAAAGTTGAGCCAAATTCAATCATCCTGGTCTCACTCTTCCTAAGCTTCTCATGGGTAATTGAGAGAGCCGAGCCAAATTCTGTCATCCTGGTCCCACTCTTCCTAGGCTTCTCATGGGTAATTGAGAGAGCCAAGTCAAATCCAATCATCCTGGTCCCACTCTTCCTAAACTTCTCATGGATAATTAAGAGAGCTGAACTAAATTCAGCCAACCTAGCCCACTCTTCTTAAGCTTCTCATGGGTAATGAGAGAAGGCTGAACCAAACCTAAGTTACCTATTTTCTTCTAGTCTCTTTCAGGTCAAAACATAATAAAAATCACTTGGTCCTAAGTCCTTCTAAGATATACCAAATGGGTCATAAACCACCTACTGTCTCTATGGTTTTTTATAGTTTAAAATAGAAATCACCCGGTCTTGATTTCATCCAAGATAAATTTAATTAAATCAAAACACTCATTCTTTAGATTGACCCAGTGTCTAACAACCCAATCTAGGGTCGTGTCATCCTATCCACCCATTAACTTGAGGTAATCTTCTAAATATCAAGTCATCGTAATGTGCTTGGCAATTCCAAAGATAACACATATTCATTTTGAGAGAGTATGTATTTTATTTTTGGGTATCTAAGATGCATTATACTTTTTCTTTTAATCAAGGTTTTTCTCCTATTGTGGAGATATAATTAGGATCACTTGTTGTCTGGGATGTAAATATATAATTTTTTTATGTATACAACAAGTATAATCAATGAAGGACAATCAATAAAACAAAATGAAAATTGTTTGATTCATTCAATGTTCGCTAAAAATCTAACCACAAGTGTATGGCATTAAGTTTTATAGTTTAGTGATGAGTGAGTATCGTATATGCAGAGATTGTATATTTCAACCTTTCACTAGCTATCGTTATAAATAATTCTAACTTTATTTGAAAGCCAGAAAATAGATAAATCTTAACTAACAACTAAATAGAATAACTTTGAATCAAATAAATTAATATATGAAAATCCTAAAGGATTGACTTTATTTATCTTTCATTCATGGCAATTTCAACTCAAATCTAATTTAAAAATGCATAAGTTTATAAACTGAGAATCTCAATTTACTTAACCCCCTCTTCCAAGTGATAGATTAAATATCTATTCTCAAAACTCTGATTTTGATATCCCTATAAAAATCTGAGTAATAAGAATGGATTAATATCTATAGTTCTCTACTGAAGATTTTATAAAATATAAAAGCTCTCCCAAGTCATCTATAGTTTTATGTTATGAAATTTAAATTCTAATTAGGGTTACCTCTTCTGAGTGTCAAACCCTAATTACAAAATCATCAATTGGGTAGCAAATCAATTGAAAGCCTTAAATACCAAATATCACAAACAAACCTAATTGCATTGCCAAAATAGAAAATCATTGATTACACCATGAACTCAACATAAAATCCATCTCTCCTTTAGAAAAAGAGAGATTAGCCAATCATGATGTAAAATAAATCAAACAAGTAATATTCAAAGATCATCAAAGTTCCAATTCCAAGGTAAACCACAAAGGCAAGGAAGAAAAAAATTAAAACCAAAACAAATCAGATTTTTCCCTTGTTCAGTTTGTTATTCACTCTTTGGTAATGGCCTTGGACCTCTTGATCTCCAAGTTAATCTTCTCCTTTTCAAAGCTTCTTCCAAAAACTCTCTAAAAACTCCTAAAAAACATAGCCTCCAAGTGCTCTCAAAACCCTAACTAGTCAACTCAAAAACCCCCCCAGAACTTTTGTTTATAAACCAGACCCAAAATAGAATTTACGCAAACTTTTCATAAGTCCTCCACCTCTGATGCTGGTGGCACCAGAAGAGGCACCGATGGTGCCGCCTTGTTGTCCAGTTGGCCAATGTGTGTGCTATGTTAAGTGCCTGCAACTCTAGAATGTTGTCCACTCGAGATGCCTTCACTGTTTTGATCATATCCTCTTCAGTTATTGTTAGAATTGGGTGATTCTTAGTACGTTGAATAGATGACTTGAAGATCTTCACTTCTTATGTTAACTACTTTTTCTAAATCCATCTCAATCAATGTCAGAATTAGCATCAAAGTGATACTTGTTCACATTCAGCTTTTCTTCAACATGGTTTATTGATTGAAATATCAAATAATTCAATTAAATATAGTGTCTTATCAAATATAATCACAAATCAATAAAAAATTTCAAATGAGGTTCCAAAATATGTGAATTTGGGTATTAAAATATAGTACATTATAGACTCATCATTCAACATATGATAAGTATCTTTATGTTGTTCCATTTTTGTTTATTTTACTTTCTCTTTTTGTACTTGTTACACACAACCAAACAAAAATAGCACAAAAAGATAATTATCTTTATAAAAGATTATAAGTAACTTGCAAGAAAGAAAAACATTTAAAGTCAACTTAGTAAAATTCAATCTTAAAAGAAAATACACAAAAAAGGAAAAAAATGCATAACTTGAATCCAAAGATGAACCTAGAGGAAGAAAGCAAGTGCCCAATACAAAAAGACAAGACAAGAAGCACCCAAAACATAAAAAAAGATTTTCTATTTTTTTTTCACCTGAACATAGCAAATGGTATTGACAGGATTCAACTTCCTTGTCTTAAGCTAGAGAGTCTTGGGTGTTCCCTTGTCTTTACCTTCTGCCCTCCTCTTGTTGAATCCGATGGTCTTTGTTTCATTCATCTCAGTAGTTCTTTCTCTCCTCTTAGTGTCGTTGAGAGTGTTGCTTCTTCTCCTAAAAGGTGGAGGCTTTCTCCTTCTCTGGGCAGAATGAACAGAGGAAAAAGACAATGGCTTTGAGAATTGTACCGCTTGCAGAAAAGATGGGTCGAAGAATAACAAAAAGAGTGTTTCAAAGAAGAGAAGAATGGAGCAATTGCATTCAAGGGAGAGAAAAGGAGTCTAATGGAAGAAAGTTAAGGCATTTGTTAGACTCCTTGAAAGGGTTTTAAGGGGACTTAAAACCCTAACAGTCTGTTCTAGGAGCAGATGCCATTTTATGGGGTGATTCAATCTATTGTAGCCATCGAAGGGAGAGGAAGAAGTAGTGTCGCAAACACTCGCAGCAGGGAGAGGAAAAAGTAGCATCCCAGCAAGGAGAGGAAGAAGTAGCATAACAGCAGGGGGAGGAAGAAGAGGGCATTCGCATGGATAGGGATTAGGGCAGGCAATAGGGCACCCGGTGATTTCTCATCAATATATTTTTTTGTATAAATTATTTATAAAAATTGAATTTGGGTTTGGGTTGACCACAACTCGAGACCAATGATAAGCTCATATTTCATCTTGTTTTCGCACTTAAATCCACATGTTTTGGACTCTCAATTGATGTGATTTTACTTAATTTCATTCACTTTCTATCATATTAATTGAATGGTAGTTTGATGCTTAATCTATTTCTAGTTGAATTATTGAGTTGTTGTTTGTGTTTGATCATAGGTATGAATGTAAGAGAAAGTAAAGAAAACATGAAGAAGAATAAGTGGCCAAAGAAGATAATCATGATTTGGAGCATTCAAAACTGTGAAAAGGAAGATATTCAGTAACAAGGAAGTGAACATCCAAATCGGACGTCGCGACACTTGAAGAGGATATGGGCGTGCTGGACAAACAGAAAGTGAATGCTGCGGCATCTAAATTAGATGTTAAGACATCAAGATGAAGAGTTTCAAGTAATCAGCAATCAACAAGCTCAATGTCGCGACATCCAAATTAGATGTTGTGGCATCAAGGTGTAAGGCTCTAGAAATTTCAAAAATGTAAATGTTCACTCTTGTAAAGTTTTAGAGATTTTTACAATGCGGCATACTGTACAATTT
>JAYJMB010004914.1:0-12515 GCA_036873735.1 Pouteria campechiana | reverse complement strand
TCTTAAAGCTAGAATCTAGTAGAGTATTGGGGACACTATTGTATTTCTGATATTGGGAATAATGGAACCCAAGACACTAAGACAAAAGTGCTCTTGGAAGAGTGGAGAAGAGTGTTTACTCGAACCACTACAAAAGTCTCTGTGTCTTATCTATTTTGTTTATCTAGTATTTGGGTGATTGATTGCTAAAGGGAAGAATAATCCTAAAGGGGTTAAGAAATAATTTTTACATACCCAATTCACCCCTACCCTCTTGGGTTTTTGACTAACCTTCAGGGCTAACTAGTAGTATCAAAGCAGACTACATAAACACTTGTAGTGATCAAATGGCAAACCCATCATCGTCATTACAAATATTCGTTGAGAGGTAATCGTCTTCCCAGTCTTCCCAGCCACCCCTATTTGATGGAACTGACTTCGCTTATTAGAAGTCAAGGATGAAGAAATTTATTATAGGCAATGATATGGAATCTTGGAGGGCTATTAAAGTTGGAATCACTCTTCCCACTACTGTGGTAGATGCATGGACCAAAGAGAAAGTCACCTCAGTCCAAAATAATGCAAAGGCTATGAACTCTTTATTTTGTGAACTTTTCTCATCTAAGTTTGATAGAGTATCCTCTTGCACTACTGCAAAGGATATATGGTATAAATTAGTGTCTATTTATGAAGGTTTCTCATAAGTCAAGGGAACCAGAAGAAATATGCTGATAAGAGAACTAGAAAATTTTAGGATGAAAGAAGAAGGAAGTATATCTAAAATGTATACATGATTTTCTAAGGTTACTAATGCATTGAAAGGTTTGGAAAAATAAATTATAAATTCTGAACAAGTAATAAAGGTACTAAGAGCACTACGGGATTCATAAAACCAAAAGATCACAATAATAGAGGAAGCAAAGGATCTGAATACTCTTCTAGTGGACGATCTTATCAGCTCATTGATGTCACATGAGCTAATTAAGAATAAAAGAGAGGAGCCAACAAAGCCAAAGAAAAGTATTGCTAAAAGTGGCGAAGGAGAGCAATAGTGATCCAGCATCATAATCTAAAGATGATATGGCCATGTTGGTCAGAAATTTCGAAAGGTTTGCAAAAAGTAGTAGAAGCAGCACCTCCAGGAGAGCCTAGACAACAAAAGAAAATGGCTAAAGTAAAGAAGGATCTCCCCACATGCTATAGATGTGGAGGGATTCGGCAAATGTCACCTAAGTGTCCCAATGAAGAAAAAGTAAATATTAATGAGAAAGATGATAGAAAAGAAAAGAAACGATTCAAGAAGTCTTTAAGAAACTAAGCTAGAGTAATGTACGAGAATGGTGAAGACTCATCTACAACAAGCTTAAGTGAGAAAGATGACAATGAAGTTAGACATCTTGCAAGAATATGCTGCATGGCCTAGGTAGATAATTAATCAATAGATCAAATCACCATAAAAAAACAACACACAATGGACCTGGAAACAAAGGTAAATCTCAAAGCTATATTAGAAAATGCATGGTACATGGATAGTAGCTATTCAAGACATATGACTAGAAACAAAAAGATGTTCAAAGAATTAAAGAAAATAGATGGAGGAACAGTAATATACAGTAAAAATGATAAAGGTCTAATCAAGGGAATAGGTAAAATTTATGGCTTATTCAATGTATGCATAAGGATGTATTATATGTAGAAGGACTCGAGCACAATTTGCTAAGCATTAGTCAATTATGTGACAAGGGTTACAAAATTGTATTCGAACTATTTGCATGTAATATATTCAGTATAGACAATGATCTACTGTTTAGCAAAAAAAGATATAAAAATATTTATCTAGTATAGTTGGATGATTTAGTTGGAAAATGCTTAATTGCAGTAAAGGATGATCCATGGGTATGACACAAGAGGATGTGATATATCAATATGTCAAATATCAGGTCTCTGTGGAAAAAGGATCTTGTGATTGGTCTACCAAAATTAAACTATGACAGAAATGAAATATGCAAATCTTGTCGATTGTCAAAACAGACCAAAGTATCCTTCCATCCTAAGAATGAAGTATCCACATCCAGACCTCTTGAACTATTACATATGATTTATTTGGACCATCAGACATAGTCACAATTGGAAGAAAAAGATACGTATATGTGATAGTGGATGATTATTCTAGATTTAAATAGGTAATTCTCTTGACTAGCAAAGATTAAGCATTTTTAATATTTTATACTTTTTCAAAGCTAGTCCAAAATGAGAAACAAATGTCTATTATATCCATCCATAGTAATCATGGTAGTAAATTCGAAAACAAAAGATTCATTAATTTTTGTGACGAAAAAAAAAATCACTATAGTTTCTCATCCCCTAGAACTCCTTAACAAAATGGAGTTGTAGAAAGAAAGAATTAGATAATTTAAGAAATGGCAAAAATCATGCTGAATGAAAGTAAGTTGACAAAAAGATTCTGGGGAGAAGCATTCAGTACCACTTGCCATGTACTGAACAAGGCTACCATAAGAGCAATCTTAAAGAAAAGCCCATATGAGCTTTGGAAAGGAAGAAAACTAAATATCTCATATTTCCATCCTTCTGGATGCTTATGCTATGTGCTGAATAATGGGAAAGATAACCTTGGAAAGTTTGATCCAAAGAGTGATGAAGCTATCTTTCTTGGTTACTCTTCCAACAGTAGAGCATTTAGAGTCTACATTAAGAAAACACAAGTTATAGAAGAATCTATACATGTTAAATTTGATGAAGCAAATATAACCTCGAGAAAGGAGAGTGATAGTGATGCAGATGAAGCTATAAAAAATATGAAGAAGCTCAAATTGAAGGATTAAGAGAATGGCACCAATGATGAAGATGTACAAAGTTTAAAAAATGAAGAGGAGGTAAGAGCAGGTAATGTTTCCTATCAACCTCCTACTGATTTGAAATTTTGAACTCTTTGGATATTCTGATGCTGATTTTTGAGGATATAAAGTGGATAGAAGAAGTACTAGTAGAACCTGTCAAATTCTCGAAAATAGCTTAGTATCATGGTTCTCTAAAAAATAGACTAGTGTTGCTCTCTCTACAGCAGAATTTAAATATATTGGAGCTGGAAGTTGTTGCACTCAATTGCAGTGGATGAAACAACAACTTCTTGATTATGGACTAAGCTATAGAGACATACCCATTAAATGTGACAACACTAGTGTCATATGCTTGGCAAAGAATCCTGTCCTACATTCGAGAACTAAGCATATAGAAATTAGGCACCACTTTATTAGAGATCATGTTGAAAAACATAATATATGTCTGGAATATGTGCTCACAAATGCTCAACTTGCTGATATTTTTACTAAGTCACTATCATTGGACACCTTTTGCAACATTAGAGGAGAATTAGGTATTACTATCGTGATGATATGAAAATAAAATCTTTAATTTTACTATGCTTAAAATTATGATGAAAAATATATTCTCTTTGAAACTAAACTTCATCTTAGACAAAGTAAAATATTCATATAAAGTGCTCTAGTCACACTTCATCTAAAGACTGATTCTCAAGGTCGAATACACATCATTTTCTTGCTACAATTAACTTACAGTTATGGTTATCACATCCAACTCTATTTTTAACTCAAGTTATTCTCCCTTTCTTAAAAAATCACATCATGCACCTCGTATAGCCCTCATAATCAATCTATTTAACCCCTGAATCACAATCTGTCTCTACACCATAACAATAAAGAAACTTAAGGCAAGGTCTTTAGAAAGAAAATCTAGCAAGAAGCCCATTGAGTGGTGGAAATTGAAGCACCAAAGGATGCTCTCTCACTTTTCTTGTTGCAATGATATTGCTTTTGTTCACAACAATGCTCCAGATCATCTTCACTGATAGAAGCATTTCTCTTCACACTGATAGAAGCATTTCTCTTGAAGATGTGGCTTTCAAAATTATAATTCATATCTCAGCCACTTTTGCACCTAGATCCAACCTCTTCATTCGTCGAGGCCTTTGAAGAGAAGAGAACGGAAGCTCCAATAGCTTCATTATCATCTCCTTTCCCTCTTCCCTTCCTTGAAACTTTGTATCACCCACTATGATGCAAAGTTCTCCTCTCCCTACCCTCCACCTTGTCTGCTATCTCACACACCTCTCTTGCTCTTTACATGTAGGCTCAGTGTTTATCTTCTTGTCATCATTATGTAGCTTTGTTTGTACTAGAATGAAATGAAATATTTTCATTATTTTCTGGCTACATCTATTTGTGTGAGTATCTTACTAGGAGGATGCACGTCTTTTTGCTTATGACAAAAAGGGGGAGAATGTTAACATAAATGTATGATTTTGATGACAAATAAAACTTGATTAAAGATTATATAATAATGTCTATTATCAAGCTTTTAACATGTAGAATCAAATTATAGGTCTTAAAGAAAAATGAGCACAGAAAACATACTCTATGGCAACAAGACTTGAGCAAGTAAAGAAGCAAAAGATGAAGTCTTGTAATAAACAAAGCATGAATAAAAAGGACTTCGCTACTTCCAATCGTCTGTCAAAATTGAAAACTACATCTGAAGGATGTAAGCCAATTTGTATACAACAGATTTTATCTATCATAAGCAAGCTACAGTTATGCCAAAGATTGTCGGATGAGAACAGACAAAGGCAGAAGAAGTGAAGATCTTTTCAGCAGAACAAAAGACTTTGTCTACTATCAATAGACAAAGCAAAGAAGCAAGAGTCGTATGGGAAAGCAGAAACTTTGTCAATCTTAAGTGAGCTAATGATCATCTACTATCAAAGACAAAGTGGAAGAAGTAAAGAGCGAAGCAAAAGATTTGTTAGTGATTGTCTGGTGTTAACAGACAAAGCGGAGAAATATTCTATTGGTCAAAGGTGCGAAGAAAATCCATTTCCAAATCAACACTTCGTCTATTACTTACAATAGACAAAGCCAACAGGCGATGCTCTGAAGCAACAAGACATTTATGTCTCTACAATGCAATAGATAAAGAATTTAAATAGTGAAACTTATCTAGCAATAATAGAAAGAATGATTCATCTATCACTCATGAAAGACAAAGACGAAGGAACTTCATCTTATAGATAGCTAGACAGATACTTTGTCTATTATAAGTAAAAGATAAGCAATGGTCAAAATGAATCGTTGGTCTTTGCCCAACATTAATAACGATCTTTCTATATGATAAAGCAATAGCCATTGCAATAATACCTTGACTAGAGCTTATTGAGAAACCAAAAAACATCTTCTCTAAGGTCGGCTCTGTAGACATTTCAGTATACGAGGAATTAGCAAAAGTCAGAGAATTCAAAATGCGCCAATCAGATTGACTTTTATCATTAATGGAGTTCACTTACCACCAATGATTAGAATTTAAAGTAGCTATAAATGGAGGATTGCTAGAGCAGAAGGAGCTAACAAAGCAAACTAAGAGAATAATTTAAACCTTCTTGAGAGCATTTACTAATCTAAGCTAAATTTTCTGCAATTTTTCAAGATTCAAGAGTCTTGCATCCAAACCTTCCTCAAATTTCTTTGAAGGATATAAACTACTTTTGGGAAGATCATTTACTTTTGAATTCAACCTTCAGAAACCTTCCCCTATGCTTATTGATAAATTTCTAAGCTTAAACTTTTGATATTCATTTCTTATTCCTTGAGCTAGTGGTTGTGACTAGACTCAAGAAGAGTTGTAACTATCTGAGTGTAGACAAGAACTATTTGTAAATACTCCCTAGAGCTGGAATCTAGAAGAGTGCTGGGAGCACTATGATTATGCCCCTTAGAGCTAGAATCCAGAAGAGTGTCAGGGACACTTGTTTATGCCCCTTAAATCTAGAATCTAGGTGAGTATTGGAGACACTATTATATTTCTGCTATATTTTTGCTTAAATCTAGAATCTAGGTGAGTATTGGAGACACTATTATATTTCTGCTATATTTTTGCTATTGAGAATAGTGGAACCCAAGACACTAAGACATAAGTGCTCTTGGAAGAGTGGAGAAGAGTGTTTACTCAAACCACTATAAAAATCTCTGTGTCTTATCTATTTTGTGCATCTAGTATTCGAGTGATTGATTGCTAGAGGAAAGAAAAATCCTAAAGGCATTCAGAAATAATTTTTTTGTACCCAATTCACCCCTCCCCTCTTAGGGTTTTGCCTAACCTTAAGGACCAATAGAAGGTGCCTTTCTTGTTTTAGCAAACGTCGAATGAAGACTTTTCTGATTGACTAACTCATTCATTAGTTTGGAAAGATGCTCACTAAGCCTGAAGGGACACAACCTCTGAGTATTGCAACCTTTGTCAGAGTGTTGGTTGCTTTCCTTTAAGTTTCTTTCCATCTTTTGCTAATCTCGAATTGTCTGGTCTGCTTTATAAAATTTGCTTCAAATGAGATTATGATTGTAGATTGCAATCACCAATGTCTGGCACAGATGGCTTCTACTCTTCATGATATGTCATGTTTTATTTGAGAACTTTGTCAGATCATGCCTTGAATTTGTCTCTTGTAAGTAATAGACATAGTAACTCTGAGTAGATCCACATGATAGACCACTTCATCGTTATTAGAGACCATTGTAGCAATTTACTTCATCTTCTGGCTTGTCTGCTATAAGTAACAGCTAAATCATAGAAGCACAAACAAAGTTTCTTTTCTTGATTATTCATCAAATGATGTTCTCTTGAAAGATGAAGTTTTCTTCATTAGGTGAGGTGGCTTTGTCTATTGCTTTGTCTGTTATAAGTGACAGATGATCTTTGTGGCGTGGACAAAACATCATCACAGTAGATAAAGTATCCTTCACCAGATGAAGTCTTCTTTTTATCAGTCGAAGTACCTTTGTCTATTGTAAGTAACAGATGATTCTTCTTGATAGACAAAGCTTCTTCCCTGATAGACAAAATGTACTTTATCTGTTAAGATTAGCAGACAAAGTTTCAGCCCGTAGACAAAGTCTTCCAAATGGTTCATCTGTTGGTTTGTCTATCGTAAGTGATAGACGAAGTTATGGTGAGCAAACAAATTCTCCTTCTAGTCACTTATATGATGGTTGTCTATTAAGTAATAGATGACTCGCCATGGCATGGACGACTTGCTTCTTTATGGGTTGTCTAATGGATTTGTCTGTTGCTAGTGGCAGACAACTCTTGTAGGTGAAGACAACAAACAAAGTTTTCTTCCTTAGTAATTGTGCCACTTCTTTCGCTTTGTCTGTCGATAACAAACGATCATTAGCTCACTTGTGATAGACTAGGTTTCTGCTCTGCCATACGATTCTTGCTTCTTTGCTTTATCTGTTGATAGCAGATGAAGTTTTTGTTCTGCTGGAAGATCTTTACTCCTTCTGCCTTTTTTTGTTCTTATCAG
Source organism: Pouteria campechiana (assembly GCA_036873735.1). NCBI lineage: Eukaryota > Viridiplantae > Streptophyta > Magnoliopsida > Ericales > Sapotaceae > Pouteria > Pouteria campechiana. The sequence goes on along the minus strand of JAYJMB010004914.1, from coordinate 5,143 downwards.
ATGACCATTGGCTCAATAGTGGCTTGCTTATATAGACAAAGTCTATTGTATGCATACTATCTTGCATCTGTCAAATATTCCACTTTAACAGATAAATGGAAATAGCCAAGTCCATTTCATTCATACTTTGTCTATTATGACACTTCATCTTTTGCTTCTTTAATTGCCCAAGCCTTGACACCATAGAATATGTTTTCTCTTCTCATTTTTCTTAAGTTTTGACACTTGAAAATTTCTACACCTTTTCCATATTGTTAGCTTGACATTTTTCTTTTTAAATCATAACATAATTATCCATATGAAATTTGCATAGGTTGTAAAGCATGGATATATACTTTAAATCATGATTTTATATCTATAATCTCATTTAGCCACTCATTCTTTTTCATTGAAAGAGATGTCTCTTTAAGGCACATTTAGCATATGATCCATGACATAATAAACAAGATTGAAAATAGCAAAGATCAAGATGACTTCCCTTCTAGACTTATCAAGATGCATATGATTGCACAAATGATATTCCTAAGAAGTGTAAACATTTCAAGCATATCTTTTTGCATTTTAAGCTTTCTATACTAGAAGCATCATTAAAATAAATTAAGTCTTAAGATAAGTTTTTTTGTCATCAAAATCATACAATAATCCTAACAATCTCCCACTTTTTAATGATGACAAAACTTGAAGACTGTGACATTTAAGTGGACTTGCTAATGAGCCAACAACAAACTCCCCCTATCTAATTGAAATGTAAAATCCTATGGAGTTTGATACTTTGACATGTGAATAGGTCATGATATATATGATTCTATTCTTCTCCTAGAGACATATCATGACATGTCATTTTCTATTTGCCTATCACAAGTCTTTCTTCATTCATCTCCCCCTTTTTGTCAAAATCAAAAAGAGACTTCAGGATGGGGCATGTCTCCCCTTATTATCGCAAAGAGAGGACAAATAATCACAATTATGAGCATGAGGAAGAATCAATATAGAATGCTTTCATCAATATGCTCTTCTCTTCAAGTTCTTCTTTTGTTCCATACTCTCCCCTTGTTTGTATTTAGATCATGACTCACAAATCTACATATTTCTCCCCTTGTATTGTTAGGTTTCTAAAGAGTTCATAACCATATAAATCTTGCTTGGTCTCATACAAAGCCTAATTATGAACATGAGATATGATAAGTTTTCATCGATATAATGAACAAATTCATGTCATAAGAAGCTTTAAAGAAATCACATTCAAGTATACATCAAACCATATATCATTTCAAGGATGCATCAAAATTATAATTCACATAAGAAACTTCAGCACATCTTTCTAATCACGCATCATTTCAGTTATTCAATAATTATGATATGAGAATGCATGATTCTAGTTGTTGTGTTTATTTTTCTCATTTGTTTGTGGTTCTTAGATGTTTTTAGGTTGAGCATCTCATGATTCAGAATGAGATTTCTATCATTTTGATTATTAAGTGACCTCTGCACAACCTAAGTCTCTTAAGTTCCTTTAAGATGGTAGAATGAGAGATATGACTATGAAGGTCTTCTCCATCAAAATCTCCAAAGAAAGGTGCTCAATATTTCTCAATTTTAGCAAACATTGGATGAAGACTTTTCTGGTTAACTAACTCATTCACTAGTTTGGAAATATGCTCATTAAGCCTGAAGGGACATAGCCTCTAAGTATTGCAACCTTTGTCAAAGTGTAGACTACTTTCTTTTAAGTTTCTTTTCATCTTCAGCTAATCTAGAATTATCCAATCTACTTTATAGAATTTGCTTCGAATGAGATTATGACTGAAGAGGGTAGTCAGCGATGTCTAGCATAGATGGCTTCTACTCTTCATGATATGTCATATTTTATCTGAGATATCATGCCTTAAATTTGTCTCTTGTAAGTAATAAACAAAGTAACTCTAAGTAAATCCACAGGATAGACCACTTCATCATTGTCAAAGACTGTTGTAGCAATTTACTTCATTTCTAGTTTATCTATTATAAGTAAGAGCTAAATCATAGAAGTGCAGATGAAGTTTCTTTTCTTCATTGTTCATTAGACAATGTTCTCTTGACTGACGATGTTCCTTCATTAGGTGAGGTGGCTTCATCTATTGCTTTGTTTGTTATAAGTGATGGATGATCTTTGTGTAGTGGACAGAGCATCATCACAGCAGACGAAGTATCCTTCACTAGACAAAGTCTTCTTTTTATCAACCAAAGTACATTTGTCTGTTGTAAGTAGTAGACAATTTTTCTTGACAGACAAAGCTTCTTCCCTGATAGACAAAATGTACTTCGTCTATCGTTTATTTGTTAAGATTAGTAGACAAAGTTTTAGCCCATAGACAAGGTCTTCCAAATGGTTCATCTGTTGGTTTGTCTATTGTAAGTGATAGATGAAGTTATGGCAACTAGACGAATTCTCCTTCTAGTCGCTTATAGGATGGTTGTCTGTTAAGTAACAGATGACTCGTTGAGGCATAATGACTTGCTTCTTTAAAGGTTATCTGATGGATTTGTCTGTTGCTAGGGGCAAACAACTCTTGTAGGTGAAGACGACAGATGAAGTTTTCTTCTTTAGTTGCTGTGCCACTTCTTCCGCTTTTTCTATCCACAGTAAACGATCATTAGCTCACTTGTGATAGATGAGGTTTTTGCTCTGTCATGCAATTCTTGCTTCTCCGCTTTGTCTATTGATGGTAGACGAAATTTTTATTCTGCTAGAAGATCTTCACTCCTTTCGCCTTTGTCTGGTCTCACAAGATGACCATTAGCTCAACTGTGGCTTGCTTATAGACAAAGTCTATTGTATGCATACCATCTTGCATTCATCAGATATTCCACTTTGGTAGATGAATGGAAATAGTTGAGTCCTTTTCATTCGTGCTTTGTCTGTTATGACACTTCGTCTTTTACTTCTTTACTTACCTAATCCTTGACGCCATGGAATATATTTTCTATACTCATTTTTTTTAAGTCTTGCAACTTAAAATTTGTTATACTTTTGCCATATTAATAGCTTGATATTTTTCATTATAAATTATAGTATAATTATCCATATGAAATTGGCATAAGTGTAAAGCATGAATATGTACTTTAAATCATGATTTTGTATCTATAAGCTTATTTAGCCACTCATTCTTTTTCATTCAAAAAGATGTCTCTTTAAGGCACATTTAACATATGATCCATGACATAATAAACAAGATTGAAAACAACATAGATCAAGATGACTTCCCTTCTAGACTTATCAAGATGTATATGCTTGCACAAATGATATTCTTAAGAAGTGCATACATTTCAAGCATATCTTTCTGCATTTTAAGCTTCCTATACTAGAAGCATCATTAGTATAAATCAAGTCATAAGACAAGTTTTGTTGTAATCAAAATCATACAATAATCCCAAGACTTCTTATTAACTCAATTCATCTTTGGTAGTTCATCAAATTCCTGATTTGCAATTATCAAGAGAACTCACGTCAGTCTCCTTTAGAGTGTGTACTAGTCTGCCTAGTATAGAGATGTAAAACTTAGATACGTTGTAAAGTTCCTAGACTAAAATTTGGAAGTGGGAACTTTCTTCCTATTATCCTATTCTACTACTTTCCTTTTCTATATTCTTTGTTCCTCATATTACTTGGAGGTGAGGAGGTGTGATGAGAATGCAAAATATCATATTTTATTCCTTAATACTTAACATTTTATACTTATTTGATTCCTAAATATACTCATTATTCTTATATTTTAATCTAGGAGACAAATGGAGTTGTTAAGTGCAAAAAGAAGGCAATTTGATAATTTTGGACAACTTTAGCATCAATCCGTATTTTGGGAATAAATCTCTCATCAGACCTCCGATTAAGATGATTAAACATGCTCTGGAAATAAAATAAAAATTTCTACAAATTTTATATTTGGAGTTCTAAGAGATAAAGAATACATCAAGGACAATTGAGCCAAGAAAGTATCAAAATATGTTAAAAAGGAGTTGAAGATTACACATGGTATCATTTGTGTAGCAATCTTTTTAAATTTATATAATGATTTGGAAAAGGTGATCAACATAAAGGTGGTATATCTCAAAGATATCTAACTAATTCAAGAAGAATCACATGATTCTAAGTTGAAATGGGGATGTTATGGTCAAAATAGTGAATACATGTTTGACGGACATCAAACCGGCACCATTGATGCCTACTTATAATAAACACCACCCCACCGGACAGCAAGGTGGTGCCAGTGGCACCAATCTAGCACCAGTGGTGTTAGCAGCTAATTAATATTTTTGTTTTCTAAAGTTTTTTAGACTTTTTGCATATTTTGGCTCTGTGTTAAATAGCAGTTTCCTAGAATTTTTTAGGGTTCTTTTGCTAGGGTTTGGAGAGGACTTCTTGGTGGCTTTCGATAGAGAATTTTCTCTCTTCTCACTTTTATTTTATTTTCTTTGTGATTTCATGGCCTTGCATTGATAAACTTTTATTCTTGGTTTAAGGAGACAGAAGCCTCAGAATCTATATACTATAAGATCTAATTTGTTTTAATTGTTCAATTTATACTTTGAGTATTGAATGTTATTCTTTTATTCATGATTATGATTGTCATGTTTAATTGCTATGAGATCTACTAGTTTATTATTCATTGCAATCTATTGCTAGATTAGTTACCAAATTCATAATTATTTGATCCCTTTAATCTACAAGCAATTAGGGTTTGATAATTTGTTGTTGTTGTTGTAGTTATTAAATCTTATGAAGAATATTTGACTAAATTAAATGCAACTGCATGTGCTTGTGTTGTTTAACTTCATTAATCTCTCTACAAATCTAAAGGCTGCTATTATATTAAATCTCTAGTGCATGTCCGAGGTTATTTAGTAGTTAGGGTTAGTTGGATTGTGTGCTTCTAATTGACTATGTTGAAAGAGAGAAAGGAAAAATAATTCCAATGGTGAACATTCAAAGTGTGAATCAATTTATAATTGTGTCAATGATCAGTTATGAGATTCTAATGGTGAATGTTGACTTGAACCAAGGTTTTCTTCTCTGATAAATTTCTTTAACAACATTGCTCTTATTATACTCAAAACCCCCTCATTCTTCTTCACATTGCATAAAACTAAGCTAGATACTCCTCGT
>JAYJMB010004912.1:0-12518 GCA_036873735.1 Pouteria campechiana | reverse complement strand
AAAGGCATGAATAATTCCTTCTTTGTCTATGAAAGAAATATATTTGAAAAAAAAAAAAGAATCTATGCTTTAAAATAATTTCATCTGGGGCTTTGCCTATGAAAGAAATATATTTGCTTTAGAATTATTGGATGGTTGGTTGTGAAGGAAAGAGGATACAGAAAGTAAGTAGAGAAATAGCTTATCCATATCAGCATAAAAATATACTCTGGTGGCCGGTCCCACCAAGTGGTGCCTATTGTTTAATGATCCAGATTACCTGACTATTATCACCACCATGGATAAACCATGCCCAAAGATCAAAGTTTTGATTGGCCTTTCACCCTGTGGCGCTGAAATATATGAATGAGAGAAGTTAGTGCATAGTTCACATTCAACTGAATATAAGTTCCAACATAGCCATGCACATTCAACTGAATATAATTCTCGGGATACCTATTAATGGCTCTGCCTCTACAAATCAAATACTGAGACAGGCCGTCCATAACTCTGAGGAGATCCTAAAATATTAGCTCATTAGCTGAACTTGGGAAACCAAAGCAACCATTATCTATGATGTTTGGTTGGGGTAATGATCTAGACCAATGGAGTTCCACCTGATTTGGCATGCACTGCAGACCCAATCAATGAGCCTAGCTGAAATTCTGTTGAGGAGCCTATAAAGTGAATGCTATTGTGGAAGCACATGTTCTCATATGTTGATTCTTGCTAAGCCATCGTTATGTAAAATTTCACTGTTTTTATCCTCATGGACAGTCCTCCGCTGATCTGGTAATGTTTTGACTTTATTTCCAACAGGCTGACGGTGAGAGAGAGGAGCCTGAAATCTGTTCATCACGAAATGCCTAATTGGAGGCCCTTGAATCCAGTCATCTCAGTTCATTCTGTTGCTACCCAAAGCTTAGCGGTTCAGTATGTATTTATATTGTGTACATTTTCACTCCACTTCTTTTTCAATGAATAGCCTCAGCATGAAAAATGCCTTCTGACTGCAAAAATTAACCTTGGGAGTTTTTTTATGACAGCTATCGGGCAATGGGAAATGATCGTTATATTAACACTGATTGTTTAAGTCTGCCTGCCCAAGCTTTCTAATGGAGATTTATTGAAAAGACATTAACTAAAATCTTCACGCGAAACCCCCCTTCGATTCTTCCATTCATGGGCAACTTGTTTTCATCGCATCGATGACAGAAGGATCAAGGGTAGTCCAAAAGCCTAGGCATGGGGTGCCACTGCCAAATGCTGGTGGAGGCTTGCAGAAGTTTTTCTAGTTGATTTGTTACTTGCTTCGGGTCCAGCTGCTAGTTAATAGTAGGGCCTACAGAAACCAGATAAGAGACTTCCATTTAATTAGAAACTGTCTCTAGTTATGCATATGATAACATCATGGGAAGAAATGACTCCTATTGCACCAGGAGCTAAAAAAAATTAGAAACACTGTTAATTCTCGCAGAAACTGTTAAAAACATCATCATAGAGTTGGTTCATGTCCGTGAAGATTCAATCTACAGCTGAAAGTATCAGAACTCTTGCATGTATTCTGTACAAATCTGGAGAGTAAAACGAAACAAAATCCTCTGCAATAGGATCAGGAAACATACGGAAATGTTTTAACTTAGAAATTTTGTAAAGCATCCATGTGCAAACAGCGTCTCTGTAGTAGAACACAATCTATGGTGGCCCTTTAAACTAGAACACAATAATTTTCCTAAGGGCCTGCCCCATTTCCTGGTGAGGCAAACCATTGGATCATGATTTTTGTTTTCTGAGAGCATATATAACTTAAGTAGCTGCAACCTTTCTACCATCTTCAATGAAGTAAATTGCATTCTCTGGCACCTGAAACGGACGAAAATATAAAAGCTAGTATCAGCTTCGACAAACCCATGATATAATATCCTTTGCCAAAGCTTGTACCAAAAGGGGATTGCAATAGATTTGCATATCAGCATATACCTGGATACCATGTAAAAAAGAGCAATGAATCAAAATAATTGGAGCTTATGGACATGGTATTAAATTTGACTCCAATTAGCAGTCAGGTGAAGTAAAGAAATGACAAGACTGCAATTTCCTTGGCATTTCGACTTGCAATTACTGTTCCAAAATGCAATTAAGTTATTATCTCAAGTTGGATCTTAATGTAAAATTCACTAAAGAACCCCAAGTATTGGAAAAGCTTATCCGTTGGCAAACAGATTAAACTTGAGTTAGTCATGGACTAAATATGCTTTTGTCTAGCTAGAACATAGATAAGGATCGGAGGCAAGCGATGATACAATTGCAGGCTTCAACCAGAGACCACAATTCCTACTCCAAAAAGATTACTGTGACTAGGTTCAGATCCAAAACAAGCTTATCTGGCATAAAAAACCCAAATGGAATGGACTAAAAAGCCTATATGTCATGGGTTTATCTCCATCATGAATATAAGAAATATGAAAAATCCTAGTTATTTCTTAGTTAAATGAAGTTTCCCAATTGGATTTACTAAAAATTCAAATGAACTATCTGTTTTTTTAAAAAAAAATTATTTATGATGGTTCATATATCATAATTGAAATTTCAGAGGAGTACAATTTTTCTAACTTTGACATGCACACTAGATAAACTCTACCAACTTCATGAATTAAAAAAAGAAACAAATGCCAATAGGCCAAACTTATTATTAAAGAAGATGATAAGAGAAAGTTACATCTGGCCATGTCTCTGTGATGAACTCCACGATATCATAGGCTATATCTCCTTGTACATCAATCTGTTCCTTCTCAGTGGGACCCTGCAACCACTTAGGCATAAGATTACACTTGAAATATACATGACATAACAACAAACACTCCGTAAAAACACATTGCGTAACAACAAACTCTCAGCTAACCTTAACAACAGAAGCTCCGGTTGCAAACTTCTTTCCAAGCTTCTTTGAAGCATCACTCAGTTTAACACCTTAAACAATATGGGATGCAAAAATTGCAGTCAGAAAATCAAATAAAAAGGTTAGCCAAACATTTCATTAAACTTAGGACTAAAATTGAGAAATATTACAGTGGAAAATAGAAATCACTCACCAAAGAGATCAAGGCCTTTCACAATTGTGACACACTTGCGTTTATTCCTAACAACCTTCTCAATAACAACCTCTTGTTTCTCCTAAAATAGACACCAGCACTTGAATGATTAATCTAAATTATGGGATAAGCATTATGCTTGGTATAAGATCATAAAAACCCAACTCAAAAGTGCCAAAGGAAAGATGCCAAAAGTCATCATACAAACAAAATGCTACAACAAAGCCACATTATAACTTGTACAGTATTTTTTTCCTAGCATTAAAAAGCACACTAATCATGTACAAGAAGTGCATGTAATAATCATGACCTCATTGAATTCTCAAACAAGAGGAATTACGTTAACTACTAAAACATCTTCAGCAGTAATAACAATTTGTACCCAACCAATGATGTTCAAAATACCTGCATCTACCAAGTTTGAATTTCAGAACACACTATCAATCCAAGAAAAATTACCCAAAAGCCATGAAAAATCATAGCAACCTATTTGCTCAATAAACAGTGAGCAGTAGGAAAAATGAAAATTGATTAACAACAATTGCCTTAAGATGTGAAGATGAACAACACAAGAGCCTAGACCCACTAAGAAATACTCCAAGCTTTTAACGAGATATCACAACTGATGATAACAATTCAATATTTCTGAATATGTACATTTTCTTTAAGATTGGCAATAACAGTAAAGGTGATAAGATGGATAAAATTTAACAGTGAAGGGTGTCATGAGAAACAAAATCATAACACATCTCTATCTTTAAAACATACTGCCCTTTATTTAGAGGTTTCTGCTTAGTAAAATTCCCACAAGAGCTGCATTGTCAACCTGGAGGACACTCAGTGTCCCATGCAATCATATGAATTGAAAAATGATGTCATGTCCTTTTCAGTTTTAGTTTGCTCCCAAGATTTGGATAAGACTAGCCTCTACTTTCTCAAAAATGTACATATTCCCTTTAGATGTAACAAAAGCCTTCACAGCATGGAGAAGCTCATCAGGGCACCAAAGGCATCCAAAAACGATTTGGGTGGCCTTGTTTGCCTACTCTAGATAGAGAATTTAAATAGACAAAATAGAAGAGTCCACCAAAATAAGGCATTGGACTAGGTCGGATTTTAGAGTCCATCCTGCATCTTGCTCAAAGAATCTTGAACAAACAGAAACCAATCAGATCTACATCAGAAGTGAGTGATAACTGCCGAAGCATTCTAATAACAAGACCATTTTAGAGGATCCTCCCCAATGGGATGGATCTTATCAAAAGATTAGAAAAGGAAAAAAGGAAAATAGAAAAAGAAGAGAGAAAGGTAGGATGTTAGCAAAAAATTGATGAGTAAAATTTTAATTTATTAGTTGTCCCCTCATACAATCAAAACCCTCTGTTCATAGGCAATCCTTGGCAAACTAAGAAAAAGGGGCAATTCTCTGTTAGCTCACAAGATCCTGACTCATAATCCCTATCATTTGTTTTCCCTTGGAAACAACCTTGTCCTCAAGGTTGGAAGGATAACACATACAAGACTAGTATAGTGTGGATGCCACTTAAGTACATAACATAAAAAATTAACTCAGAAAAAAGAAAGATAACTACTAGATTTCAGGTTGCCACTCATCCTAGATCCCAGGATATCTTTATGAACCCATCATCCATCTAGTTGACTCTTGCATAGCTTATGCCTTCGGCTAAATCTTCGGCTTACTAACAATGTGTTGTTCATTATAGACAATTGGGTTTACATTGTTATGACTTATGACTAAGGTCATAGGCAGTCAACAAGATGAAGGGCTCATCAACTAAAGAATCTTAAAGAATGTACTTTTCATAGCAATGTGCATAGCCTTGTCATCCAAAACATTGGATGCGTAAATCATCATGAGATGGCATGTCCTCTTTAATACTAATCTTAATTGGTACATCAATGTACGGTGGAGCTTTCTCACCCAACGTGATAACTTTAGTTTTGGGTAGTTCGATAAGGTCCAATTGCATGCCTGTAGAAGGTGGACTATAGCTACTTGTTATGTGTATAAAGGCAGTTTCGTAACTCTTGCATTTCAAAACGCCGGTCTTACAATCCCAAGTTTATGTTCACCAAACAAGCATAGTCCATGGCCACCTTTTGAGATTGATGCCCATATTTCTGGACATCATCATAGAACTCCTCTTTAAGGCAACCCGGAAAAATTCGTGTTGGCATTTCTCATCATCCCATACAATCCATATGAAAGTTTCTCAAATTCTAGTGTGCACTCTACTAGAGAAATAGTTTGGCTCAGTTGATGTAAAGCCTCAAACTCAAGTCTCATTGTGAGGTCAGTCCCAAACTACCAACCAGTCAAGACGACATAGCCTACAGCAACCCCAATCGCTCAGCCTAGTCTTAAGAAACAGGCCTACTTGATTCCTCAATGGTCATAGCTGGCTACAACTGATCAGATAGACAAATGTCTTCTGGTACACTCTCCCTGCCCGACATATTCAACAAGAAAACATCCCCTGTTTTAGTGCCATAACCCTCACCAACCTCTACTCTCCCATCAAGCCTCATTTAGATGATCCAGGTTGTTCACAGGGTTCATCCAGGTTTGGTCCACCTTACAGCTCCTTAACATCAAACTATCAACAAGCAATCAGAACCCATGTTTTGAAAATTGTTGTTGACTTCAAATTTTGTTTTGACTGGCATTTCCCCCACACTCTTTTTGAATTCCACTTTCCTAATTTAGCAAGGATCTTAAAAACAATTTTCGCCAAGATTCTTGCAAACTGAAATTTGTTGTTAGACTATAACATATCCGTCCTATCTTCATCACAGCAAGTAACTCAACTTTGTTCCAAATGATTGATGATAAGGATCACGAATCAAAATCTTGTGAGCCAATAGATGATAATCAAATGTCCATAGTTTGTTATGAGCTACCTATGAAAATAGGGGTTTTAATTATATGAGGAGACAACTAATGAATTAAAATTTAACACATAGGCATTTTGCTAATATTCTACATTTTTCTCTTTTTCTGTTATATTTTTTTTCCTTCTAATCTTTGAATAAGATCTATCCCATTGAGAAGGATCTTATCAACATTTCTATTGCCAAGGGACCAACGGCATAATCTCTACCCAAGGCAACCTTCTTCAAACTTAATTTTGATTCCTTTGTATCCTCCATGCACAAGCAAGGAGTTGGAATCATAAGAAATGAAAATGGGATGGCCATTTATCCCACACATAGCCTACAAGACACACAATCTCCAAGGCAAAAGCCCAAACACAAAAGCCTTGAGGATCAAGTTGGCATGGAAAACATTACAAAAACCTCAAAATTGATGCAGGGATAAGGCTTTGATCATGATGCAATCACGGTTATGAAAATGAACATATTACAAGGAGTGAAGATATGAATTTGGACAAGAATAGGATAATGCTTCTAATACTGCTAGAAATAGGAAGCATCTATTTCTTAGGAAGCAGGGAAATCATACCTTTTTCTTAATCTTCCCACCAGGAAGACGTTTTACTTCCTCTTGTTTGGTAGTTGATGTACCTCCTGCAATAAAAAAGGAGCACATTATCAATCTCATGTTTAGCAACTAAAAGGGATAAAACCACTAATTTAAATATAACTCTCAGTCAACATAAATAATATGCCAAAATGAAAGGCAACAAAGGGAATAAATTTTGTGAGTGGTCTATGAATTGCAAGCCACAAGAACAATGCATGGATATAGAAAGAGAGAAGTGGCAGGGAACAGAACGAAATGAAGAGATTTATAATTTTAGTTTGTGCATTGGTATTTCAAGTCAACCTGGGTGCTCATTAACAAGTCCAACAGCCCATGATCCTATAGCAAAACAAGTTATCCATCTCCAATGGCCTTATCATCCTCATGATGCCACAAGCATCTCGTTATTTGCCTAATGCACAATGAATCAAAACCCTAGATTGATGGAGATCATGATGCGCACCCAATTCGTACCTATTCTAGACGAAATCAAAGAAATTAAGACCGAATGTTAAGTTTCAAATATTTGCAATCACGGAATAAACTCAATGCTAAACATGCTAATTTGATAAAGTTTTCCTAAGAATGTACTTTTGTTCTTAAGCATCATGCAAGTGTTGAGAACAAGCCCACAAATGCCCTCAATCATAAGTGGCAGTCCTTCAAACTATGAATGTTAATGTTATAGATTTTGATAGGTTGAAGGATGAATATGTAAGGTATCCAGAGTTTGGTCTTATTTTTCAAGAAGTGCAGAGTGAAAACCATCAAGAGTATGTTGATGTTGTGGTCAGGACAGTTATTTGTTTGAAGATTCTAAGTTATGTATTCCCAACAATACATTACGTGACTTTTTATTTGGGAATTACATGTAAGAGGCATTACAAGACATTTTGGTAAAAATAAAACGATAACTCTAGTTGAAAATAGGTTTTATTGACCCTCATTAAAATAGAATGTTGCTAGAGTTGTGTTTATATGTAGAATGTGTCGACTAGCAAAAGCAAAGAAAAGAAGTACAGAGTTGTATACACCATTACCTGTTCCACACACTCCTTGGAAAGACATTAACATGGATTTGATTTTTGATTTGCCTAGGATTCTTAAAGGATTTGAATCTATTTTGGTAGTGGTAAATCGATTTTCAAAGATGAATCATTTTCTACCATGTAAAAAGACTAATAATGCATCATGTGTGGCAAAATTAATTTTTAAGAAGATTGTCAAACTTCATGAATTACCATCACTTATTGTGTCTGATAGATATGCCTGTTTTGTGAGTTATTTTTGAAAAACTTTGTAGAAACCTTTTGGTATTAAATTGAAAGTTTATTTTGCCTTTCACCCACAAATTGATGGCGAAATTGAGGTTATTTATCAAAAATTGGGAGATTTACTTAGTGTTTGGTAAGTGAGCACTTAAGTACTTAGGATTCAATTTTGTTCATTATAGAGTTTTCCTATAACAATTTTGTTAACAAATTCACAAGCAAGTCCCCAATTAAGATTGTTCAAGGTTTTGCTCCTTATACTCCCATTAAACTTATGCCTTTGTCACCCAATATTTATGTTTCTACTTCTGCTGATTCATTTGAATAGCATATTCATGATGTTAATGCCATTATAAAAAGAAAAATTGTACTAAGGACACTTATAAGTTTACTGCTGATGCGCACCGTAGGCATCATGAATTTAATGAAGGTGATTATATGATGGATCGTATGAGATCTAAAAGATTTTTCAAAAATTCTTTCAAAAATATGCATGCACAAGTCAACAGTCCTTTTCGTACTCTATGAAAATTAAGCCCGAATGCATTTACTCTTAACTTACCTCCAGGTATGGGAATTGATTCAACTTTTAATGTGCAAGATTTGTTTCCTTACAGAGGCACTTTCGAGTCTCCTATTTTACCTACAAGAATACCAAATCAAGAGATTTTTTCATCTTTTGATTATGTTCCAGTTCTACCCCAAACATAGATAACACCCACAAATCAGGCTGAAAGTATCCTCCAAGATAAGATGATTACTTATTTTTCTAGTGAGTTTAATAGGTATCTTGTTAAATAGAGGAACAAGCCTAATACCAATGCTATATTGATATCTGAAGAGGAGCTTTAGACGTTAGATCCAGATTTGCTTAAGTAGTATCATTATGCTAACTCTCCAGTGGAAAGTTCTTCCAAGTTGAGGAGAATTGATGGAGATCATGATATGCCCTCAATTCATACTTATTTTAGGCGCAATTATAGAAATTAAGGCTTGTCTATTTGATTTGGCATTTTTAAATAATTATATTTAGTTTAGAATATTATTTTTGGTATTTTATGAGTTACGCAATTGTTATGCAAATTTGTAGAGTTTTGCTTTGGAGTCTATAAATAGGGTAGCTTGTATTAGGATTTGTTAATACTTTATGATTGAAATTTATTGTTTCTGTTTGCCCTAATTCTCCCTAAATTCTTCTCTATTTTACCCCTTTCTTCCCTTTTTATTCCATTGAGAGAATTCTTCCTCTTTCTTCTCTCTTCTTCCTACTTATCCTACATCACAGATCCAAGCCTTTGCTGCAACAACTCAAAACAAGAACTTTGTGCAAGGTAACAAGCAAAAGAACCACCAATCCAGCACATAAAACAATTAAGAAAAAAACCAAACAACTGCATAAGGACATACATATTGGGCACTCCACATGCACAAAAAATCCTAATCCCTAACACAAACTCTTAATTTGATTGGCCTAATCAAACAGAATAAACTCTAAAAGTCTCACTCAATAGCACCAACAACATCAGAATTCAATTCACTAAGAAGGTCTCCAATCATTACAAGAACTGTTCATATGTTAAAAAGTACACCCAGCTTTAAAAGGGTTCATATCAGAACAAAATTTATTATGCATCTACAGATCAGAGATTCCCTTTTTCTTTTGAAAAAATACCAAAGCAAAACTGTCAGCATATCTGACAGGATCCTGAACCTACCAAGCATCAACAATCAAACACTTATGGCCATTGGTGTAATGGCAAGGTTAACTTGGATCAAATAGATGGGTTTTGGGGGTGGGATATGAGCAGAAAGGATGCAATAGGAGTGGCCAAGAGAGAAGAAAGCAAAATTCTCTAATCAAGACATTGCAACAGTTGCAGGAGTTTCTTGGATTGTCGAGAGTTAGCTGGTAGGATTAAGTTTTTGTTAGCCAGTTGTAAGTTGTAGCTAATCAGGAAGGGGTTTAGTTGTCTAAAAACCTATCTCTAGAATATGATGGCTACCAAATTGTTTCCCATTTTCTATTACAGACAATAGTTTGAAAGAGGAGACTGACAATCTTGAAAAGGGCCACCTCTGTCCACCAGGTGAATTCAGGTGGATGTCCTTCAGATTGGTGAACTTATCAATGTTATAAGATCCAGAAAAGTGAATGAGGACCTGAACTGAGATTGAGATCCAAGAATCAAAGGGAATTCATCCAGGTAAACATCTGACAGGAACTCTCTTATTGATTTTGCATTGGCCATCAAAATTGGGAATTGGAATTTCGAAATTGCAGAAAAATGGTTAGTGGCAACTGCACTCATGATGACAGAAGTAGGAAGTTGGAAAATTATTTGGAAAAAATCTAAGAAATTCAAATGCCAAATCAGATCAATACTAGTAGAATGGATACTTTGGAACAAAAGATTGATGTTTTGGATCAATGGATCATTCAGCGACATAACGCAGCAAAAATTTGGTGAATCTTCTTAATTCAAACACTGTAAGAGCTGAAATGTTTACTGGAGTAATAAACTAAGAAGAAATAGTCACCAAATTCAAACCTGCTATGATTGAAGAGGCATAGACTGGAATGAATGCACACACATTGTCATCAACTGGAGTATAAGGAAAACGGAGGAATGCTTGCATCTGAAATTGATCAAATCTTCCAAACAATTTTCCAGTCACTGGTTTCTACAATAATCAATCAAGGGCATAGTATCAGCAATCAGAGTTCTTCATGACAAGCCTACCATACCCAGTGAGGTCAGGAAATTAAATGAGAGGATGTGGAATTCCCATCTGTGCTAGATTGGATGAACTGAATGCTCCAACATTGGAGTGATCTTTGTAGCGGAAGATTGAGGTTGAAACTGGTACAAATAACATCGGACATTGACTACTTTTAACCAACCTTTAAATTCCAGTTGACAGCTTGAGGCTAATTTCCTGCCTGCAGATCAATGGAGGGACAGGAGGCATGTAAGAACTGCAATAGAAAACCTTGATGCTTGCTTACAATGAGGGGATCCATTTATAGAGGCCTCTCTATTTCTGCATATTAGAAGCTTTCACCAGCTACAACCTTGGGGAAGAGTCATTGCAAGAAGGCCTGCCATGGTTCCTTTTGACTGGCAAAGTTCTAAAGCAAAAGAGCAAGAACTGCACCGTCCAAGGGATTACAGTGCCATGTGTCTGTCTAAGATCATATCCATACATACATCAAAACTTCCTCTTACAGCTCGTCAGACAACACAATTTGCTACAGGCATCTTAATCTTTAGGTACGAAGTGAATTTCTATTGGAATATGAGAAGGGGATCTCAAAATCAGAACTTTCAGAGCCCACATATGAAGATGCCTTCAACTTAATAGCTCGAGTCCCAGCTGTGGCTGTTTTTTTCCAGCCTTCTAAGTTGGAAAAGTCCTAGGTAATAGAGCAACAAATCTTTCTATAGTGTCTTGCACAATCCAACAAGTAGGTCCTTCTCATGTTCAGTAAAATAGTCTCTACTTGTCTTAGTGGATTCAAATTTTCACATGCTACCTATACAATCATCTTGAGGACAAGGTGAATTTTTTAAGCTGAGGGAATATGATTGGATCCCAAACGAACCAAGCATCAACAGTCAGACGCTTATAGCTATTGGAGTAACAGGGCTTCGCTTGGATCCAATAATTGAGGTTTGGAGTGGAACATATGCAGAAAGGATGCAATAGGTAGTAAGGATGCGATAGGGCTCGCTCAGTGATCAGAAAGCAAAATCTTTTAATACAACAGTTACAGGAGTCCACTGAATTGCCAGGATTGAGTTTTTATTAGACAGTTGTAACTAATCAATGGATGCAATTGTATGAAAACACATCTCCGGAATTAGATGGCTACCAAATTTTTTCCCATTTCTTATTACAGTCAATAGTCTGAAAGAGGAGACAGTCCATCTCTGTCCACCAGGTGAATTCAGGTGGATACCGTCCAGAATGGTGGAGAACCTATTAAGTACCTTTAGCAGTGAAGGCGACAGCAGCAGCAGGGCTGGCGGCATCGCCGCTGCCAGAAATTCCAACCGATTGCAGCTGCTCGGCCGTCTTAGCAGCCTCCCTCTCAGTCGCCTCTGAAAACCAAAGAGAAATAAAAACCGATGAGCGAAAGTGGCAAAGAATCACCAAAAAGGTTGGAATTAGGTTTTCAAGCTAGAGCTTCAACCTTTGATAAGATCCGGGTAGAGATCGGGTGCGTTTTGGATGAGCCAGGGCTTGCATTTCTCAAAATCCGGTCCGTATTCGCAATACTCTGCGGGCAAACTGCAGACAGGACAATAGAGAACTCGAACAGGTTGGGGTTTTTCGGCCATCATATATCAGTTTCTCAGATGATTTGCTTCTCCCCTTTGAAAAGCCCGATTTCTTTAAGAATCTGTTGCTCAGTTGCTGCTGCTTTCTCGAGCTTGTTTGGCTTGGGAAAGGGAAAGACGTTTTGTCCCTACTTCGCGCTCCACGCATCTTTCCAAGTGGCCAACCCGGATCCTCATAGCCTGGACAGGTGAGCTGATCTATTGAATCTGAGCCGTTCATTAAATTTGCCTGGTTAGGACAGACCATGCTATTGCGTGTATTGAGGTCGAGAATTTCAAAATCCATCTATGTTGTGGTACAGTAATTCTATAATCTATGCCCATTTAG
>JAYJMB010004911.1:0-12520 GCA_036873735.1 Pouteria campechiana | reverse complement strand
TTTCAAAAATTTCAGTCTCTTGGCAATTTTATCTTGTTTCCTTGTATATATCCTTCTTTAAAATTCAGGGGAGTAGACAGAACATTTGAAGTTTATAATAATGATGGGGAATCTGTTTATTTATTTATCTTTATGGTGGGGGTGGGACTTTCTGGAGATGAATTGGGGTTGGCTTGGGATTTTTAGTAATTTTTGGGTGTTTGGGATGCAGCGCTGCGGCTATTCCCAGAGTTTATGGTGGGTCATGCCTCCATATGAGGCTATCTTGCAGCCCCTTTGCACCCATATTCCTTTTCTTTACCCAGTGGATGGACTGCAGCTATATTTATGAACTTCCAAGTTATTTGGGGCTTCTCTATATACTTGTCTACAAGGTAAGATGTTCTCATTTGTAATTTTTCCCGTACTTCCAACTAAAAATTGAAGCACACGATATTGGTAGGTGATTGATAGGTGTAATGACCAAGTTTTAGTTTGAAATGTTTTTGTGGTAAAAGCAATGATTTTTATGTTCTGTTCTCTCTTAAATTACGCAGTTAAAGGTTGATGGGAATATGCCAATGTCATCGCATGATAGGAAAGCCAGCCTCAAGGAGTTTTATGGTCTCTCTCTCCTCTTCTTTTTTACATGTTTGCTTAGTTTAGGCTTCCTCCGGTGTTTAATCAACTTTAATTGAGATAATAAGTGCTGTGATGAAGCAAAGGGACCAAAACTTGTTTCTCCTCTGTTCAAAACGTTGTTTTACTGTATTGGTTTTGGAGAGCCTCTCACTTCTGGAAGCTTCTATGACTAGCTCCATTTATTCCTACTTGGTCAAGGACTTTCTGAATCAGTTTGGACTCTATGCACTTTTGGGGGGAGTACTTCATATAGTTATCTGGAAAATTTTAAGTTGTTTAAAGCCTAGATGATGTGCTTTCCTATTTAGTGCAAACCATGCTTTGGAGTGGATTACTCATTTTTGTTTCTTTCTTTTCGTTTCATCATATTAAATGGTGAGGGGTAATGAGTTCTGACTGGTATTCCACGATTATGTCATTTTAGTCAAGGGCCCATTTGTTCTCACGAAAAGCTTGGTGTCATCGATCAAAATTCAAATGAGCCTGATTGGCACTTAGATATGATGAAAAAAACTAGCCTGATTATAAATGAATTATTATGGAGCTGCAAAAGACAACTTCAAGTGGGGGCAAAATGAATTACAATAGTTTCAAGAAAAGTAATCTTTTCTTGAAAGTAAATGGTTTCCACTTCATTCCACAACTAATCATTTTAACTGCATGCATTCATGTTTATCTCTACCATTTTTCTTCTATTGTTTATGTTTTGAATAGCTTGCAGCTGTTATATATCCTTCTCTTCAACAACTCCAAGGAGACTTAAGAGAGTTGGAGAAAACGAAGCAGAGACATACAGAGATGTTTAGCCCAAAGAGGGCTGGAGAGAGGAGGGCAATAGCAGATAAGGATTCAGAGAGAGAAGATGAATGTGGGATTTGTATGGAAGCCTGCACCAAGATGGTCATGCCTGACTGTGGCCATGCAATGTGCATGCGCTGTTACCATGACTGGTAATCACTAGCACCAAATTTTCTTTTATGAACTGATTGGCCATGCTGGTTGTTAACCATAGTTTCTTGAGTCGATTTTCATCTATCATGTGCATCACATAGCAATGTGTCAGTCCCTAGCATCCAAATTGCACCCATTGTGATGGGGCATTAACTTGGCATCTCACTTGATGAACACTCAATTCCTCAAATTGGTAGTTTTAGATGAAAATCTTAAACTATCGATTCCAGTTCAACCACTTATTAATTGGGAATTCTTGGCCACTGAATTTCAGATTGTGCTTCATCCATGATGGAAGCAAGACAAATTAGATGATTCTAAAAATAATCTCATGGATGCTCACTTTGTGTGGCCATCTTTTTCACAAATATACAGAACAAAAAATCATCGTGATTTTGTTGAAGGTTTTGTGATCAGCGACTGTTGCCTGGCATGAACCATCCACAATGATCACAGGCATCATGTGGATCTTGAAACCCTGATATTGAAAATGGGAAAAATATTTAAAACAATGTAGGCAAATCTTCAATATGCACCCACCTTAACTTTTAAACTAAGGCAAAAACTAGCTATTCAAGAATCAAGATGGTGGGAAATGCAAACGAAAAAATATATTTCATTATTGAATATAGCTTCTATCATTAGGTACCATGAACATTGAAACAAGTCTAGATGCAAAATAGCAAGGGTAAAAGAATAGCAACGTCATGATTGCATTGCATTGCATTGGCCTTATTTTGAAGAAGACGTCTATTGATTATTATTATTGTGTTTGGCTTTCAAATTTCAGGAATATGCGATCAAAGTCCTGCCCCTTTTGCAGGGGTAGCTTGAAGAGAGTTAGTTCTGAAGACCTTTGGGTTCTCACTAGTAATGATGATGTCATCGACCTAGCAACTTTAGCTGTGGAGAATCTTAGGCGTTTTTATATTTACATCGATAGCCTGCCTCTCCTAATGCCAGATAATCTTTTCTATGTGTATGATTATATAATCTAATTCTGTCGAATCAAAAAGGATGTTTAAATATATCCCACCCCCTTTTAAGAAGCATTTGGCTGGAGGATTCAGATGGTCTTCTCAAGAGAAGCAAATGGGACAACACAGCATGGTGTTTCTCTATCATTGTAAATAGATAGCCTGATACATGGAAACTTCAATTCCCCAAATTGGAATTCCTGTGTTTTTTCTATGGAAATTCGAAGAGGGTGCAAAGAATTGAAGCTATGTTCTTAAATGTAAATGTGTTCTTGACATTTCATGCTTAACATACCCTCCAAGCTTATTCCAAGCTTGGGAATGGAAACAATGTTGGCAAGCCAGTCGTCCTGCTTTGTAACAAGTGAACACGAGTATGAAGTGTATATATTCTGAAACTCCTTTTCTTCATGCACCATTTCATATGTTTTGTTGTGAAAATTTTGAATTCTTCTTTGCATTTTAAAGGCCATTTTAGTGCAAGCAAAGTTGTTTTTATGTAATTCTGTCTTGCCATAAGCAAGCAGCATGATAGTTCTCCCAGTCCATTGATGTTTACCGAGCTGTTAAGAATTGTGACAAACATGCATGCTGGAGAAACTTGAGGTAGACATTGGCAGGTGTATAATGTATACCGTGTGTGATATTCTAAGTGCTTTAAAATTGATGGTGGCAGGTGACGCACTTTCAAGATGAATATTGGTGTTTCACCTGTGACAAGCTGATGCATATGCATGAAATAGTGTTCATTTGTTTATGTAATGAGTTTTTGCCTTTTCTCCTGTTTTCCATCTTTTTCCAAGAAACTTTGTATCCTTTGCTTTATTTTTTCTTCTCAAGATGCTAGCTTGTAATCACGTAAATCAGACATTTGAGTGAGCGGCAATAGAGAAAATGGGGAGAAGGTAGCTTTTATTGTTGAAATAATTTTATGATTGTAGACAATTTATAATATGTTATATTCATTATCTAAATCACTAAATTTTTATTTCTTGATTAGAAAAATGAATATTTAAATCATTTCAGTAAAAAGGCGGCTATCCAAAGAAAAACATCCATCAGGATACAAAATGAGCATAAATTGTGCAAGATGCGGTTTACTGATACCATTAAGGGTCTGTTTGGGTAACAGGTAGGGAGTGGAATAGTATCCCTTTACACCACATATGAGATTGATGCGATACTTCAACTACCTTTAATAACCCTAACAAGCTTATTTTTATCATGGTAATATGTATTTTCACTCTCTTTCTATTACACTTTATCCAAGCAAATGGAGGTGTTTCATGGATTACTCATGGAGGATCACAGAGAGGCACACAATCCTGTGATTCCATATCCTTTGGTTCTTAAAACCACAAGAATAGACACTCAAGGTCTGTCTCTGCAGCCAAAGAATCCGGTACTCATTAGTTTTGGGGTAAATAAACTCATGAAAACCATCAAAGTTAAAAGAGAATTATTTATACAATCATATAAACAGAGATTTAATATCCAGGGATAAAAGAAGAAATTAAATGATGCAAAAGAAATGATCTACCAGTTGTCAAAAAATTAGTAAGATTAATTGAGCAGATAACTTTGAGTGGTTATCCAAGTAAGAAAAGATATTGATGATAAACAAATTTATTCTGAGGAAAAAGACAAATACTTATCACATTAAATAAGAATTAAATCCGGCTCAAAATATTATCGGAGGAATTAAGAAACACAGTAAAATATGCCTGCCGATCAATCTGTTGACATTTAGCGAATGACCCTCCTACAGTAATCTTTTACACTGACGGGTGTGGTATGGAAAGGAAAGGAAAGAAAAGGAAATAGAATGGAAAGGAAATAATATTAGCAATAAAATATATAAATTAAAATAAATAAATAAAAAATAATTAAAAATATAGATAATAATAAAAAAGTAGAGTTGCTAGGAACAGTAAATTTTAAATTGAGCGTTGGAAAATAAGTTTTTATGAGGCGTGAAGTGCAAGCGGAGGACCAGGGAACTCAAATGCCCTTCTCATGAAGCCTAAACCCACATGCATAGAGCTCAAGGTAGGCAAATGAATTTGCCAAAGGCTGTGTTTGTTGTGAGGCAGAAGTGAGATAAAGCTCTCTTTACAGCAAAAAGAGGGTAAAAAGACCCCCTTTTTCTTTTCTGTCTCTGCTGATGTGATATTTAATTATTTGTAAATGTTATATTTTTATATAATTACTTATATTTTGTTAAAAAAATTGTTTTATAATAAGATATAACAAAGAACGCATTTAAATAGCCCCCGAAACAAAAGTAGAAATTATTCTAAAATAACAATAAAATATACTTTTCAATTGAAAAAAATCATTATTTATTTAACTAACCATATATATATATGTTTAAATATATTTAAAATTTTCGTATAATATGATATAAATTACTTATAAGATAATTTCAACGGTAAAAAAAAATCCTTCTTTGCATTTTTGGTGATTAAGGCCCAACTTTTTGGGAGATTTTTCATATGAATGAATGGAATATATAATATTTTAAAATTTTTTTAACGGTTGGATCTTGGATGAATCAAACATACAGCTAGCGCGTGGCAAAAAGAATCCGCGCCTGTCCGGAGAACTCTGGTGTTTGGCGGCCGGATTTTGTGCCGTCTGCGGGGTTTTCTCGGCTCGAAAGAGGAAGAGATAGCAAGCTAGCCAAGGGAAGGATTAGGATTTCGCATCCACCGGGCCTTGCATACGTGTGCCGAGGTTTGCACACTCGTGGGTTGGTGCAACGTCTGGGATCAAGAAGACGAAGACGGAGCCGGTGAAATATCGCAAGAGGTCGTAAGGGAGGGAAATGGGGAGGGCTGAAGCAGCCGCCTCTCTTCTTCTCTTTTCTCTATTCCATCTCCTTCAAGCTTCCTCTTCTCCTTCGCCTTCTCATCATCCCCAAGACACCCTGGTCTTCTCTCTCTCTCTCTCTCTCTCTCTCTCTCTATCTATCTATCTATCCATCTGCGCTGCGGATGCTTGAATTGTAAAAGTCGAATCTTGAGTGCTTCTAGAAAATCTCTGAGGTCCTTTGGACGCTTGAATTTGAAAAAGATCGAATTTTGAGTTCTTCTAGAAAATCTCTGGCTTCGCTTGGATGCTTGAATTTGTAAAAGCTCGAATTTTGAGTTCTTCTAAATTTAATTCAACCGCCGTTAAGGTTTTTTTTAATAAAATTTAAATTGAATCCTCCAATCTGGAAAATCTGAACTTTGCGTTATTCAGAAGTAGATATAAAAGACATGGAACCGTATCACATGTCATCCATAGTTATATTCTCTAAACTCCAGATCTTTCGCCTTGAATTTAGCTCTGGCAAGAAATTTAGTTGGGCCCTGTGCAGAATGCAGATAATCTGTGAGCTCTTCTTTAGCTGACCGGGTTCTGTTTCTGTCGGATATGAACCATCTGATCACCGGCTGTGTGCTTTTTGGCTGTGGCATTCCACTTCTGTCTTAAGCCCTTCCGAGTGAATCAATTCATTCCTTACAACAAAACCACATGTCTATTTTCACCTTTCTTGTTAACAGATGTACTTCAATATTTTCTTGAGTTCCTTATCTCTCATCCACCTCAACATTCTCAATTTGGCTACACTTGTAGCGTGGACTTATTGATGATTGGTGCACAACAATTCACTTGTTAAAGGATTTCTAGTCTTATAACTACATAAATTTTCCTTCTTGTTTGATTGATATTTGCCAATTGCATGTACTTACTGATACACGTTTCTGTTTCTTCCACCGTTCTTGGATTTTATCTGTAAAGTTGTTATTGATCTCCCTATTTTTATAAATTATTTATCCAAGATACTAAAAATGGTCAATCCAGGAGCTTTTAGACCAGCTTCATGATTTGTTGTTTCTGAGTCCTATTGTCACTGTAGTTACTTAAAAGCTACATCATTTGTGAATGACATACATGTTGACTCCTTTGCCTGTAAATATGTGGTGGATCATCGATAATCAAAGCAAGGCACTGTGCATAGACAGTTCATAAAGAAAGAAAATGATTGGAAAAATGTCATAATCAGTTAGAAATAGCACAATTGCCCCAATTAAGGGAGTGATTGTTAAAATTTTCCATCTTGATTTAGGGACTGAATGTAATACTGGCTGCATTTGTTCGGAGAAGTTTTCTTTGGCCAGCACCTAAACAGGCCCTAAATGTAAACAAAAGCATATGACAGTACATTCCTGGGAGAAGCTGTATCTTACAGTCTTACAGCATCCCTGGCATGCAATTTACTGATTGGACTCTGTGAAATCTGTGAATTCAGTCCACTCTAAAGAATACTTCAAGATGTATGTGAAGAATATCAATATCACAAAAAACTCCTTTTGGCCCTCATGGACGGGAAAAATTCTAAAATTTCTTGAATTTTCTTTCTTTTTGTATTGTTGGTTTACGCTTAATTAAGCTTGATGAAGGTTAAACATCATGGAAACTTACACTTGTACTGAAGTGTATGGTTGAGATCCCATCCTTATATTCTTAGTATTTTAGCCTAAATTAAGTCATAGTCATGGTGTAGGATTAATGATTGAAGTTATTTCTGCATAACCTAAGGGCTCATCTGAGACTCATGCAGACTTTAAATGCTATAAATGCTGCATGTGGGGGATATTTTATGCAGTTCACAACATCCAGGGACAATTTAGGGTCCAAACCATGCTTCCATCGTATATGTGACTTCATAATTAATCTGAGATTAGTTATCTGTGCCATAGGATTTTGTGTATTTCCATCATGCATGCTAGGATACAGTGTAAGCTTCATTTTAATGTAACTCCAGTGGAATATCTCTGACACATTCATCGTTATCCTATGTTGCTACCTTCCATCTGCCATGATTGGCTTTCTATTTCTGCAGTAGACATACCTTTCATTTTATTCAGCTGGAATTTTTTTTCTTTTTTTTCTTTGTATATCTTGTGCTCTTATAATTTGAGTATTTGAATAATCTTTCTACTTGGAATCCCTAAAAAAAGCATTTTGAATTTTCTTTTGGAGCAGGTGTTTGAAAAATCTGCAGCGACAAGGTAGGAGGAGTTGACAGAAGTTAGATATTTTAGTATCAAAATAGAGATGAAACAACCTAATTGTCTTTACCTTGTCATTTATAATGAGAATTTCAAATTTGATTTGATCTTCAGAACACTTAAGCAAGAACATGTGCATACACCAGAAGTACACTGCTCCAGAGAAAGGAGTCGAGCAGCCTGGAAAATTATTGAGGAGGTATCAGCAAAGTACATTTAAAATTTAGCATGCCTTGTTAAAAGTAGTACCTTGGCAGTTGCTTTTTTTTTTTTTTTTTCGTGTATTCTGAAGTTGTTGGAAGTTGGTGCAGTATTTGATGCCATTTGTGGAGCAAGAGCAGTATGAGATCCTAAGTAAGTGCAGACTTCATGCTGACAATGACATGTTCAGAGAGCAGGAGGAGCACAAGATTCATGTTGATATAAATGAGTGGCGTTGTGGGTTCTGTAAGAAAACCTTTCGTGCAGAGAAGTTTCTTGATCAGCATTTTGACAACAGGCACTACAATCTACTGAATGATGTATGTCCACCCTGATTTGTTGCAATTCTCTCATATTATCTTGGCATCTCTCTCTCTCTCTCTTGTTGGGTGTTACAATTTGTTGCAATTGTTTCTCATATTGTCATAGCATCTCTCTCTCTCTCTCTCTCTCTCTGGGTGGGAGATTGGATTTCTAATCTCTGTTCTCTTCATGGGTATATCATACAAATAGTTTTTCATTGATTCTGCTATGGCTATGGTCTATGGCTGAAATTGTTAGGGCTAGGATATGAAATTGGTAATCATCCATGCAATCAGCAATCCTGAGAAATAACATTATCATGATTTGTTTTCTGTTGTTGATTCCTTAATATATGTGTTTCCCAAATCCCAAGATCCTGTAGGTCCACAAATCTGGGTCAAGTTCAAATCCTCAAGAGCTGATTTCCTACAAAGGAAAGGCTCTCAATAGGTAGAAAAATGTATCTGGGAATAAATTTCGTGCCATTGCACTAGATGGCTTGATTAGCTATAGCAGATGTTTGATATTCAAAAACCAAATCCAATTCAAATCTATCCTTGCCATTAAGTACTTATATTTACAAAATTCATATTCTCTTTTCTCTAATCTCAAAAGAGGCCATATGTAACTTTTCAGTATCACTAATGGGACTCTGAACAAACCTGCTTATGCTACATTTTCTTATTAGTATGCAGGAAATGTAGCATCTTCCTTCAGATTGAAGGCTTGAAATGCTTGTTCTTCTATTTGATATCCCCTTTAATTTCATTAGGGGTATGTCTCCAGCTTCTTTCGGTGAAGATAAGTATTCTTGCTAGATAGTAGATACGTGAAATCTACCTTTGCCTTATGAGATCATTGACTCTGATGCAAGTTCGATACGGCATTCTTCCTAGTTTCCTTCTAAAGCAGACGTTAGGTAAGCCACCTTAGAATGTGCATTCTCAAATTTTAAATATCACCTGTATTGTAGATGCTTTTTATCTTAGGCTGGTGATAACTTGAGCAAAAAATGAAGCTGCATTCTTGGTATCAGCTTCTTCATTGAGTATAATCAGCAGTATTGTTTGATTTGTTGATTGATCACAAGAAAGTGGTAACTCTTCTTTGTCAATGCTCGTTTCTATTGCCAATGCTACTGGAAATTTTCATGACTCACTCAGAATATAGAAAGGAAAGCACAAAATACTCCTAGAAAACTTTATTCCTTCTTCGGAAATCACAGGTATTGTGGTAAATTGATCTCAAAGGGTCACTCAATTGGCAATTTTTTATTGCAATTCATTATATCTTTGGTCATTGTTTTTGCCACTAGATTTCAGCTTTATGTATCAGAGTACATATCTGAGATCATTTTGAATATTAAATTGCGTTACTCTAGTTTTGTTTGGAATTCTCCTTTTTGATGTTTTGTATAGAGAGGTTCCTAGATTCATAAATGTAACAAAAATGCTACCTGCACTTGTCTTTGTATGCATGACAAAGTTTGCTATGTTGACTCTTGAAGACAATTTAGCTGTTGTAGCTGCAAAGACTTTTCTCTCATAAAGTTTTTTTTTTTTTTTTTTAAATATAATAAAACAAGATCATCAATCACTATATTTAGTGTTGATTTCTCATATATTACTGATATTTTGTTCTTAACAGTTGTAAGCAATGATAAATATGCTTGGATGTACTCTGCATGCTTGTTCACTTTTCTAGAAAATTGAGAACCTGAACTTCATAGCTCATGAATTGCTGCGTGAAATCTGTTGTTTGTACACCTTTGATTAAGATGGGAGGATATTGATACTCAAATTATTATTAATAATGTACTCATCGAGGGCTTAATCAAATTGTCTTTATTTTTCTAGAAATTAGCGAACAGATGCACAAAAGGGATGCAATGGCTGCTAATTTAGAACTTGTTTAACATTCTATTTGTCATGGGAATTAAAAAAAAAAAGTTCAAAAGTTATCTCTTACCCTCATTCTGTTCATTTAGTATTTATGTAAATTTTTCTGTATATCTTAGGAAAAGAAGACAATATGTCATGGAAGTTATCACTTTTGCTTTTAAAACTTAATGTATCTTCTCCTTCTATCATCAATATTGCTAAGGGATCAAAATCGAGCATGTGAAAGTCTTCTCATCTTTTTATCAGATTTTTGGTATGGATTCCTATGTAGATGAGGCATTGCCATTATAATCATTATTTAAGCCTTATTCTTAACTAATTGGGGTTAGCTGCATGAATCCTACCATTATGCAATTTAGTTCTGTCATGGACCCCATTTATCCAGTCAAATCACCGGCCCTCAAGTCTTTAGTCACTGCTTATGACATGCCTTTTTGGGCTATTCTTTCCTAATTAGGGTTTTCAACTGAAATCAGCTCAATCTTTTCAATATTTGAATTTCTATGCTGTCCTTCCACATCACTAGATGATGTTTTAACTCATGATTTATCTTTTCTTGTTTTCCATAAATTCATCAGAAAAACAGAAGTAATAAGAAAAGGGTTCCATTTCAGTTGTAAAATTTTCTTTCTTGGATTCAGAATATTCCAAACTCAGTAAAAATTCTTGCTTTTGATTATCCTGTCATTAAAAAAATCAAATGCTATTGTTTGTGACAATCTACTCATGAGGCTGTGTTTAATGACTTATCCTTTTCCATCCATATGGATCCACACTTGGAATATCTGTTGGTCCTTTTATGATATCAGTTTTGAATTCTGAGATCCTCTTAAATATTCAGAAGAAAATGACCTGCAACTTTTGTCCGTTTTAAGATTCCAAATTTTACATTGGAAAATCATACTATTTATTTCCATAGTTGGACAGCTTGTCCTGAGATTTTAAAATATGCAAACTTTGTACTATGTCAGAGTCAAGGCCATTGCTTGGCAGATTTGTGTGGGGCATTGCACTGTGACTTGGTCGTGGAATCTAAGTTGCCAAAGAGTAAATGCAATCCTGCTGCTGCTGCAAGGAATCTTCATCTTTGTGAGGTCACCTTATTTATCTTTATCTCTATACCAAACAGTATCTGTAATATTTTATTCACCTTACCATTCTATTTGAATGCAGAGTCTTGCTGACAGTTGCTTTCCTGTAAGCCAAGGACCTTCAGCAAGCCGACTGCATGGTATAATTGTTTTTGCCATCTCTAGCACTTCCAGTAGTCTACAGATAATGCAAAAGATTTTAATGAATCCTGGAAGTGAACAGAAATAACTAAAGAGAATTACTACAGTATATGGAGCGCATCTGGCCATTCCATCTCTAGGGTGTCTATTAATCACCAACTGGCCTTTGATGGGCTAATGAGAAACTGGCTTGAGGAGGATGCAATATCAGTCACCCAAAACTTCTGATACAAGAACTTCCAAGGCCTGGAATTGCCACTTGAATTGTAACAAGGAAGTCTGTATGTCTTATTATCTGTTATTTGAAACAACTTAATTCATTAGTAGAAAGCTCATGATGACTCTGTTTTTGATGATGAGATATTTGGTACTAACTATCAACAGAGTTCTTCCTGCGCCAATTCTGTGATGCTCACACCTGTACTGGAAAACGGAAACCATTTGCCAGGGGAGGGAAGGTAAATTCACTTCTGTTTTTCACTAGGATATATTTCACTGATTTGTGATATCTCGCATTATTATTCAGAGAGGCATAGATTCCCTGCTTAAATGGGGAGTGAGGTGTTGTGTAATTAATGGAAGGATCTGTGTTTGAGATGTGTAGCAGTCTGTGCTGATCAGGTCCATGGTTTAGCTGTTTGGCCCACTAATTTATGCTTCCCACCATAGATGTAATGTCCCAAAAGAAATGGCTGTGATTTGAATTTTGAAGATGCTTGCTCTCCCTGTGTGGTTATTCATTGTTGAATCCAAATCTTTGATGTGATTCTTTTTTTCTTTCTTCCTTGTGTGCTTCATTGATATATTTCTTCCAGCCGACTCTCTATAATCGACCAGTTGGAAGTAAGTTTGTCCCAGCTGGCATATTTGAATGGTCCATCTCAAGTTGTGCCTGTGAAGCTATCACCTGGATCAATGAAAGAGACCCCCATAAGTGCAAAGAAAAGTACGATTATGTTTTATAAGCCCTTGATTTTGAAAAGTGAAACAAGACAACAGTAGTGAATTACTGAACGGAGTAGGTCCTAAGTAACTTTGTCTTTGTCATCCAGTTCTTAACCCAACTAATTTAGGTCATCTGCATGAGTCCTGCCCCTCTGTTCTCCCCTGTTGTGATATTCGTAGGTAATTCAGATGTCCTCACGGGTTTGTTTGGGTAACTTGGGTTGCATCCCATAAACAATACCTATCACATTAAGTATTTATTCTCTATCGTAATGATATTTTTGTGTTGCATTTGGAAGATAGCCTTTTCTAAATGATGAAATTAT